>JABBWA010000114.1:0-155710 GCA_016628065.1 Suillus lakei
AGCCATCCTGGAGGCAGCGACCACTAATGTCAAGCATATCCAAGACTGACGCAACAAGAGGTTCATCAGAAGGACGCGTTCGATCGGAATCTCCATCATTGATGGCGCTCGCCAGCTTGAGGCTCTGCAACAATTCGGCAGGCCCATCAAGGTTGGTGAACAAGAAAGGAAGTGTATTGCTGTGCAACTGTAAGGCTTGCTCGAGCTCGAAGGGGATTGTAGGCTTGAGACGAGTACAAGGAGAGCGCGTTTGCTAGTAAAGGATCTGTCCTTATAAACGAGAGGTTAGGTTATAACGGTCGGCTGCGTGAATCAAAAAATGGGGGACAACGGATTCTTATTCGACGCAATGTACATGGGGCGTATTAAAAGGGTGAGGCGCTAAGGGTCCTCGGGTATGTCTAGACCGAACGATTAGGTGAGAATGCAGACGGAAAGTGAGTGGCGGCGATCCTGACAGGGTAGAGCTAGCGAACGTGAAAGAAAGTACGAGAGTATTGAATGAATGGTGCTTGTAAGCAAAATGATTTGAACAGGGGTGACGAGAGTTTCATAGCGTGTTTGACCGTTCTTGGTATGGCGAGGTGAGAATAGGAAATAGTAACGAGAGAAAAGGGTCCAAGAATTGGTGATGGCAAGGGTGTCGTGTAACGATGACTGAAGAGCCGTGCTGAATGTTGACGACAATGAGATAATGATGGTAAGAAAAAGAGATTGTATCCGCGTGACTCTGATGCGAAGCGTGATGCTTCTTCGCATCAGTGAGTCACGTGGCTGACGAGACCTGAGTCCGTATGTCTTTCTGTGAAGCTATGGTCGGGGCGTAGAGGATATGGAACCCTTACACAACACCGAGATGTACAGACGACGGATGCGATACAAGTGAGGTAGTAGCAATGCTCTAACGTTCTGGGCGCGTTGACACTCGACCTCATCAGGAGTGTCATGAGCAATGACGCTGCGCATGACCGTGATGTCAAGTGGAAGCGAACGTGACCACCGCAAACATGCTCAGATTGCAGTGATATCAGTAGGATTTTTGTCCACCGTAACCGTCATCCAGGTCCAAAACTCGGGGACAGTCGCAGTAACATCACACCAACGAGAACAAACTGCAGCAATAGCAAATGGAAACAAGGCAGGGGAAAGAGGCTCTTCGTGTGTCCAGTCTTCGCACATGCGGTCAGAGTGGAATCTAGCTGCTGGGATCTGTTCGCTGCATATACCAAGCGGAAGATCCTCAAAAGAATCTCGGTAGGGAGATCAGTGGCTGGAGCACGAGTCTTTGGGTCTGAATCCAAGAACAGAGAGCAGCTACGCGCGATCATAGCAGTCGAAAACGCTGATACAGCACTTTCCTGACTGATCGATCCATCCTGGGTCCAGCATGAGGTTAGTGTGTCGCTGAAAAACAATCAAATATGCTCACCATCCTTGTGAAAGTTGCTCAAAAGTGCGGTCACAAGTTTAAGAGCTGAATATTGGTCGAAATGCAGACACTTTTTGTTTCGAAGTCCGCCGCCAGCCGCCACCTGAGTCAGGCATTCAGTGTATGCTATTATAGCTAGTCAACTAGTCAAGTACTATGCTAGTAAGACCGTTCAACTTGAAGGAAGACAGTCATTCCTTCTTGAGAATGCTATAATGGTTAGATCCTCGGACCCATGTCAAACGTGGATGGCACTGCTAGAAGACGTAAGCTGCACATTTGTTTCACTGCTAGTCACGGTGACCTACTACTGACCTCCAGAAGTTCTAGATGGAGAATGCACGTCAACACTCGTAGTCGTGACGTGGAATGTCGGTTTTCAATATCGATTCCTTTGACCGGAAGTCCTTAGTCCGGTTCTAATGACCTATAGGTAAGGCTGTACGATGGTAGAACAGGATAAACCCATCAAACCGCTGCGCGGCTTTGCGTCCCACCCGTGATAATAATATTGCTGAGTTTGTTGGGACTCCGCTGTAACCTATTTGCCTTATCTCTCGTCATGATGGTGCTATTATAGTCAAGTCGCCGACGTCAAGACGGAAGAAGATCACTGTGGGACTTTCGACCTAATGATCATCGAGGCTTTACGACACGTTCTGCACTATTGATACTTGACAGAACAACTTCAGTGTATAGTCATGGGATCGACCAGGTGCGTCCAAACCCTTTTCTCTTCAATGTAATTTCTCATTTCTGTTTCTCATTTCTGTTCTGAGATAAGTAGGGATGTTTGCACATTTTCACCGGATTAATTGTTTCCGGTCGCATCGCCTGGCTGTGCAAACAATGCGACGCCGATGCATCAACTGCATGAAGAACTCATTGCGCAGTGCACCTCAGTTCGCTAAGCCTCCCTTTTCTTATTTGTATCTCCATAGACTGATGACCGACCCGGAGCCAGAAGCAAGGCGGTGGGCATAAGGTGGTGCGGATGACGAGACCTTGGGATGAGGGAAGGAGTGCACACTGTGCATTGGAGGGAGATCACGCATTGTGGGTTGTTTTTGGAGGCGTTTCAGGAGCCTTTAGTAGCCCGGGCCATAGGAGAGATGAGTTGTTTGTTTTCTGCGTATGGATCTATTCCATCTTTAATATTTGCGCGTCGTGTCATACTGATAGATTATGGCATTTTCAAAAGACTGCAAATGAGCTGCTGCACTCTCTGAATACAGCAATGGTGACGGTGAGGATGCTCTTCGATAATTATTCAGACGGTAGGCATCTCAAACTTTTTCGATGGTCGTAATGCCTGCGTTGGATTGATGTTTCACCGATTTACCCATGAACTGACACAACTTTACCAATAACCTTTCGAAGTCGGCATCGGATGAAAATTTTCGCAGTGTTCAACCATTCCGTGCGCATGGTACTGCCTTAGAATGGTATGTGGATGCACAATCAACATTCCCCGAGATATACTTAGATTCCACCGACTAGGGTGACGTCCACTTTTGCTTTATTCATGAAACGACAGTCGGTGGATCGGGCGGACATCCATTAGTACCTCAATAAAAGCGCTGGATAGATGTATATCTAGCACCAACGCCCTCGTTGTCTGTCGAATAAGTTCGCCACTCATGGATGTTGACTTGAACATGGCCCTAGTCTCGCAAGATCCCAGTTTGTGGCGGCTACTCGCTTGGTATCGTGTTTTGAACTATTTTGTAGGTTTGTGGACGGATGATGTTCATGTGTCTTGATCTATCATTGACTTGTGATTCGCAGTTGCGTCTTCTACTGCGGTGGTATACGACTGGGGTGAGCAATGTCGTGCTTGTCGAGGGAATGATTGACGTTCTTGTGATATTCCAGCACTGACGTTCGGAAAGGAAGTAGGTTGACATCTTCGCCAGAGCAGCCGTCTTACTAAGAATATTTTATAGTTTGAACTGGTCTGGGTGAGCAGAGTCCACATCAGAGTGACAAGATGTTTACAATTAATTCGGGGCAGAGGCGACACTGGTCTCTGATGACAATTCTATATATCAGTGTACGTCGCTTATCCTATAAGCCAAGTAATACTAACTCGCGAAATTATGTAGGTGCGCTACATTGGATTGTTATTTTCTGTGTATGTTTGTCCGGATTAATAAATTGTCACTAAGCTAACAATACATCTTTCACAATCAGCAACATCATGCTATGTATGTCTCCTCATATACAATGTGTTCGTTTTTTCATCAGCTGCATGCAGCAAGTCTCCCGGAAGTCGCGATGACAGATGTGGTGAGTATTCTGTGCCAATGCCTGCCACTTCCGTCCAACTAACTCCAATCCTACATACTAGAGGTGAGTGAACATTTTGCGACCAGCCTGTTGGTTCAAATTGGTGGTTGGTTCAATTTAACAACTGAAACAGCTGTGAGTTTGTTGAAAGCATATAATCCTTTCTCCGAGGTTCATCGGTGAATATCTTTAGGCACCATCCTTTTATATACACAAACTTGGACGACTTTCGTCGTAAATACCATGCTGGGCGGTGAGTTGTGGTACCCCACCCTGTTGCATAAACGTGACTGAAATTTTGTGCGAGTCATCATAATCACTCGGTTATATGCTATGTATCAGCTATCCAGAAAGATACTCGTCTTTCTCGTTGTAATATTCCTGGCTATTACAATCGCCTGTGGAGTGATGGGCGCGATAGGAAGCAGCTACACATCAGTGGGTAAGCATTATGGATGAATGTGACAAGTGCCAGGCTCATCGGACGTATACCAGATACGCTCACCCTCTCCGGCACCTATTACTGCGTTTACGAGGGACACAACCAAACTCTAACCGAGACTTGGATACTCAGCACTGCATGGGAGGTCCTCGCGCTGTGTCTTGCAGTCTGGGTTGTTGTCAAACACTTCCGTGAACTGCAACAACCACCGACAAGATGGTCCATCGGGGACTGTTTCGCGGTTTTAATAAAAACGCATTTACTTTACTTCGCAGCGTGAGCTCGTTGTTTCAATGTGATCATATTTTTTTCGCTGACGTTCCGCACGAATTAGGTTTACTGTCGCTTCCTGTCTCAACCTCGCCTCGATGTCTCCAACAATCTCGGTATGCTGATCTGTGACTGACGTCTGCACCTGGCCACTTCTGATCAATTTGCAGGGCTCATCTCCCGCAGGAGCCGTTTATGTCGGCCTTCTTCAATTTTTTTCACTTGTGCAGATGTTTGTGGTGGGACCACGCCTAGTCCTTGGCGTTCGAGAATATCATGCTAAGCTTGTGGCTGACTCTGACGCAGGAATTGGCATGAGTACAATTACTTTCCAGGAACGTGTACGCGCATCAACCGGTAGTGATGTATAGTGCGGGAAACACCCCGAGTGATGTATACTCTCGGCGAGCAGAATCGTATATTTAGAGTTTTATTCGAAGCGTTGATCTGGTGATTTATATATTTATGTTACTTAGATTTAGAAGAGATCAATCTTATTATGTTGCAGTACTACTGAAACCAATTGCCCATGCATACCCATGATCTCCAATGGTAATCTCCAGCTTTCTTAAGAGGAACGGCCGTCTTCCTTCAACATCTATAAAGGTCTGCCTATATGGCTGCCAGACTACCTCAGCAGGGTGTGTTGTATTTGGTTTTGCAAAGTGATTGACCGGGAATACGTCACAGACCTTGGACTTCTCACCTTTACACGCGTTTCAATGGCTCTATTTCGCCTCTAAACTTTCTTGGCAAGAGTGACTCTGTCTGTGATCTCCCCGCCAAAGACACCTCCATCCAGACCTAGAATACTGCTCAGCACGTCAATATTAAAAGCAGCCACACCCATCAAGCAGCCAAAATTCCACAAGGGACACATGCTTTCACTGTCTGTCTCCTCTGACGAAGAGGGGAACATTCTTAACGTGCCTCGTGCCCCTTCTTTTTCTCGCGTATTCAAATCACATCTCATATTGGTCTCTGTAGGCGAAGTTCTCCCTTCAGCAAGCGGGAAAATTTAACCCTCTGGGTCCCGTCTCTCCACCCATCGGCTACTCGCTCGCCAAGCTCGTCGACGAGCTTGATCTATTTATTCACCGGCGCGTCTATCCCATTCCTCCGTTACTTATGGATGTTTACTTATGAATGTTTGAATCACGAACGTGGAGTCATCACATGTTCATCAACCCATTGCATTCGAGTGCATATGCGGCCTCGTGTCTGTATGAACGAGTAGTATAAAACCCATAAAACCCACTCGCTACCTTCAAGTTCAAGTTGTGTCTGAATTGTAGTCTCTTGTCTTCCCTGCAGAATTCACATACCTACAATCTATAGAGGTGAGTGAAGCTTGAAGCTAGCAGTTGGTTGATCTTAGTCTAGGCCGTATCACGCTTTCGTTGGCGCAGTATATCCCAAGTCGACATTCTTGGATCCGTCGCGGTCCTGCTCCTTGCTTTAGCATCTTCCGAGCTACGGAAAGCAAAAAAGAAGTTGAAGGAAATGATAGAAAAATGGATGAGGCGAACCGCAGGACACAAGAGGCGGCAGACACTGCTGAAAAGGCCAACAAAACGGCCACATTCTCACAGAAGCAAGCCGAAGGAGAAAAAAAAGCCAGGCGTGCTGCGGAGGAAGCAGCGCGAAACGCATGGACACGTCAGGAAGAATACTAACGTCGATTTGTTAAATCAGCTGATTCAGACTCCTATCTCAGTTAACACTCAATATTATATGTTGATTGGAACATGTGATGAAGCATTTGCAACTTGGAAGACGACAGAGGCCGTGAAGGCGACACCAAGGGTTGACCGTAGTCCATATCTGTTATTATGGCATTTCGAATCGGAGGCTGCACTTGCCAAGATCCTACTGGCATACATTGACACCTGCGAATTCATTGTTCTGCGTGATTTGAAGGAATTATGTATGACGAGAAGTTAAAGTCGCCTGGAGTGAAGGCCGAAATGAAGGTGTAGCGAAGACCACAGGATCAGATTCTTGGGAAGAACGCGTCTGTAAATAGGAAGTCGATGGCGCCATCTACGCAGCGGGTGACGCTGCCTTCAGAGCGGTATAGAATAATGATGTTAGCATGACAGAGAAGAGTGATATATTGTGTATGATTACATGCAGCTGTGCATTCTGAGACGGCCTCGTGATCAGTCTGTCAAAAATTAACCAGAAAAGGGTGCGTGTGCCCTGGAATTCAGGTTCTGTTCACCGAAGGGACGACAGGCGGTACGTGGAAATGCAACTGCCTTGGAATAACATCGAAGGCGACGAGGGAAAGGTATAACAAAGATAAAGAATCACTTACAAGTATGAGCACAGCAAGCTCTGGCAGGCTTCGAAATACGGCACCGGGTGATGGCATGCTGCACAGCCTTCAATCATGCTGAAGACTTGATGACATCAAGTTCGAAATTGGCTGGAAGAAACCTTTGTCACCGCCATCCACGTAGTCCCTTACATATGGAAGGACGCACATGGTGCTGATGGTAGACCTGAGCGCTTCGTCTACATAGCAATTGAGCTGTGAAGGGATCACGAGGACGCATGGAATATGCACCGCAGTATATAAGTGGATGGTCAGGTTCCGCAACTCTGAATTCAGCACCCACTTTCTCAGTTTACAGGCGACCGTAGTGTCATTTGTTTGAGTTGGTCTGGCCAGGTGTTCTCGTGAGTGATACTCTAGGCTGTAAAGCTAAGCACTTGCTTACCAGTGATTTTGATACCATAAATATCTCTTGCGAGTTCTCGCATTACTGGGCTTGCATACATCGTCTGGAAGGCGTGTTGCGGACCGAATCCCTGTAAGCAGGCGTTCTCGTCAGCTGTTGCCTCGTATTTCATTGCCAATAACGGGCAAGTTGACTCATCAGTCATCTTTGCCATTGCCAGATAACCAACTCTCATTCAAAGTTAATCCCGGCGGGCTTCTCTCGCACGCATTGTTTACCATCTGCTGTAGTTGAAGCTGTGAGCGCCAACCATGTCATCCCAAACCAGTAAGAGGCTAGTATTCGCGCGCTGCCAGACCATGCGAGGCCATACCGAATTGGTACGAAAGGTTGTACACCTGCCTGGCGGACGACGGATCATCACATGTTCGGATGGTGGCTTACTCCGAGTATGGGACCTGAAGAGCGGCATACAGATCGGCGATGACTGGCTAGATAAGGGGGACGAGAGAACGGTGCACACTATAGCATTGTCTCCAAACGGCAGCACTGTGGCAAGCGGAAGCGATGATGGGACAGTGAAGTTATGGGATGTGGAGACCGGGAGTGTGATTGCCAGATGGACGGGGCACACTAACAGGGTGATGTCAATGTGCTGGAGTAGAGATGGTGAACGAGTCATGAGCGAGACGGGAAAACTGCTCACCGCACTCAAACACGATCAATTAGTTTGCAGCTTGGCTGGACGTCGGATGGAAACAAGCTTATCTCCGGGTCATTGGGCCTGATTAGGATATTCGACACTGCCACTGGGCAGCAGATTGCCAAATATTCTCAAGGGCCTTCACCTTGTCCCAGAGCAACCACCTCCTTGTGGGTGCATCGTCTATGGAATCTCGATACCAACCTCCCAGTCGGGCCACCCCTCCAGCATGAAGTTGTTGTGGAATGCGCGGCCCTTTCCGCTGATGGACAAGTGCTAGTCACTACTTGCGAGGACAAAAACGCGTACGCATGGAACATTCACACCATCCTCGGAAAAGCTGGCCTTGATCACCTCCTGCCTATTTCTCATGTAAATTTCATGGCTCTTCAGTAAAATCCACACTAATCTCCCGCTCGCAGGTGGCAGTTGGAAAGTCATTATTGAACGTACGTGATATGTTTCCGAATGTTCTCAGCCATTCTAAAGTTATCACTCTAGAGTAATGCTACGCAACGTCCACCTATTCATGCCCGTCGAATACCGCCAAGGTTTTTGATGATATGCAAGGCGACATTCATGTGCGTCGTCAGCGTTTTTGAATCAGTTCTTTTTATGACCTCTTACTCTCAGTCCTCAATGTTGCCTGGTATCCATCGCCCTCCCGGCTCCTGTCACGTTCTCGCACCCTCTATGGGAAATTTACAATCATTCCTCGCCCGCCTTCCGTCGTTCCTTCGTCGCTCTCACTCTCACACCAACGAAGCAACTGAACTCCAGCAACTCCCAAGGCAAGGGATCTTCTCTCGTCGCCGTTGCTGGAGTACGGGACAAAAAGGTATTTCTTTCCTCGCGTGTTTCTATTCAGTGTAGTTCAATGGTTCTTCTGTAGTCCTTGTTTGTTGCCCCAAAACGAAAGCAGCAGCAGAGCAACCAATCACTTGGTCAGGGGTCGTCATCGCAAACTAAGCCCGACGTATCGACGTCCGCAACACCTCAGCCCACCGACGTATTGATGTTCGCAACGCCTCCTGCTACTAGCACTACGACACTTAGTGTAGCACGCACGCGGCCACGACGCCTCCCATTGTGGGCTCGTTTCGTGCTTTTTCTCTGTTGTGCATCTCCCCCTGCACACCGATGGTCATTGATAATGCAGCATACGAACAACTATTTCATCCTTGCCTCCCGTTCTTCTTGTATGACCATCTCTTTCTCTGTCTTTCGCTACTCCGTCAATGATGTTCTCCCGTCGTGAGATCACTATTTGCTAACAAGAGGAACCAAGGTACTCTGAGAGGATTAAATCCCAGGAGCATTCTCTCCTCCATTTATGTAGACATTCATGTAGTAGTGTGTATTATGAAACTTATCTTTCAGGTGAAGTTGCAGAGTCCAACCTCGGACAAGAGCGAGATGATGTCTCCTTTCAATGTCGATGACGAGTCCAGCCGACCAAGTCCTGCATGCAGGCCAACTCAGGTTATCTACACATCGGTATTTTCGAAAATCAAAAAAGTCAGGTGAAGGAGCGACCATCGATCATAATAATTAAGTGCCTCAACACAAGATTGTCAGCCCGGGTTGACAAGGCACAGTACCCAGCTACCCATAAAGCTACAGATGCTTCCTGTCTCGACGGATACGAAGACACGGGGTGACCTAGGTGGGATCTGTATCATTGCTGATAGCGGGAGATGAGGTGGTACACTTATGTTATAGACTTGCTGGGTGACCTCAATACTTCAATAGTTGGAAGTTTGCACGGGAGGACCCCGCCGCACTGCGTCTTTTATTCTCAAATGCTTCCATCACCATGAGCTGCAACAACCGTCGGCTGGATGGTCTTGCAGCATGAGGTCAATATCAAAATTTCGGCTGACGTTGTGAACTTCTGCACGAACTAGGATTCCAGCCGCTTCCTTGCCCCGCTGTCTCCAAAAATATTGTGACGCTGATCTGTGATCGACGTCACCACCCGATCATTTAATCTTCTGCAGGAGCGATTTATGTCGGCCTTCTTCAACTTGTGCAGATATTTGTGGGGACTATGCCTCGTCCTTTCCGTTCGAGATGAATACAATAACTTTGCAGGAACGTCAACTGGCAGCGGTGTATAGTACGGAAAAGGTTCAGTGACGAGTCCACGCACTCGTCAAGCAGACTCGCGTTTAAAGTTTTATTTCAGATATTGATCAAATTCAAACGACGAATAGGTCTGGACAAAATATCATGCTGCAATCCTGCTTAGTCAAGGCATGAGGATGGCTGAGTGCAAGACGAGCAATCAAGTGAGAGAGAGACTGTTACAGTAAAACTCGTGAATGAAAGAAGACGACCAAAGCAAGATCCGCAGCAGCTCACTTCATACAATCATTTTTGCGTCCGATATAACACTGGCGATCTGAAGCTCTGACAAGTTGGCGTTCATTTGTGTACAGGTAGAAGGGCATGGTTAGTGTGTGTATGACCCCAGAGAATAACGGGACTCTCGTCATCAATCAACCGCCGTTGTGGACGATGCATCCTGATGAAGCGAAGGAAATATGAGTAATGTCCCAGCCCCAACATGACGACGTCACTGTGCCCTCATGTCCCTTGTTCTCGACAAGTAGCTTACCGATATTTGAGCACACGGGGACTATGTTCTTCGCCCCGCCGGTCGTGAATTTATCGCCTTGAGAGTATTTCTGGACACGCTGTTGCAGGGATCATCACTCCTCCGTCAGAAGTCCAAGACTCTCCGACTGGATTTCCAATTCTTGTCCAATGGAAAACCGAGCCATCGTTCGACGAGCTTACTGTATTGCAACTAGTGCCGAACCATGCGAGGCTCCATATACACATGGAGTCGATGATGCACTCCGGTGTTGAGCTTCCTAATGAAAGCTCTGGCGCTATGTTCTTCGTCCGAGTATTATAGTTGACGAAGTAGGACCGATTAGGTGGTGAGAAATGCCATCAGCATCCAGGAATAATGTTTCCTATGCTTGACAATTAGTGCTCCATCCCTAACTACGCTTTCTTTACTCATCTAGTCGACTTCTAGGTGAAATGCTCGGTTCCACATGCATGTCGCGCTTCGCCATCCAGCACCTTGAAAATTTTCCACACAGGAGGTGCTGTTGAGTTGATCGGTGGGCATCAGAAGTGGGCACCAGAAATGGGCTGTGCCGCTAACCTTGCTAAAATGAGGTGCTGTGCACTATAGGTCAGCAGATCCCTTAACTCGGAGCAACAGCGCCAGTGAGTCTGACAAGGCTTCTCGTTCTATTTCTTCCCGTTTTGAACAAGAGCTTGACTCGGCCCAGCAGGACACCAACTGATGAAGTCTTCTGTACTTACTAGACGCAACAGAGTGCTCTACTATGATATTACTCAGCTGCGGCGGAAAGAGCCGAGAGATGGCAAGTTAATGAACTTTCACTGGAACTTACGTCCATTCAACTCTGATCCAGGCGTACTCGCTACAGCAAGAATATATATATATGTTGAGGTCTGTACATACCACATGAAGCCTGTGCATGGATTGGGCTGTGTTGTACATAGCTGCCTGTTAAGTATCTCGACTCCCTTACTTCCTTCGCTCCCCTACGTCTCATATCCCTCGTACCTATCCTCTGACCCATCTGATCAAGATGTTCTCTTCGCCGCCGGTCAATGTTTTGATCAAGGGTTTTTTCAAGCATTTGGGCATGGGCAAGGTATTCGCAATTCGATCGAAGCACCCCGCAAAGGATGGATGCACACAACGCAGCTCGACAGCCATCCACCATGAAGGCGATGACTCCATCCCTGCAGAAATTCCTAGTGACTTTCCCTTCATTTCACTGACTTTCCGTTCAAATTCATCGCCGAGAGAATCAGGTCCCGAAGTCTCCACCAATACGATTTCCCCAGCCCAATCCTCCTGGGGCGAATCCTCTGCCCGCAAAGCTTCCGATATGGCTCAGACATTTTTGCCCTTTGTACAGGCCGTTGCAGGTTCTATTCCGCTGGTTGGTGCTCCGATGAAAGCTACTATTGGTGGATTGTTAGAAATCTTTAAAGCCATGGATGTGAGAGCTTGTATCACTGCGAGGACGTTCTTGATTTACAATGCTATCACAGAGACGTGGTCAGAATAAGGTGGACCTGGATAGCCTGACATCACGACTCGATCGACTACACGACGATTTGTGCAACGCCCCACGTGCTCAGGATCATCTCGAACGATCCCGGAGGAAAAAGCTTATTAGGTATGCGCCTTGTTGATGTTTGAATTAACCTGACATTGAATGCCACCTAGCATGTTGCTAGACACCTCGGCCACATTGACAGAGTTGCGCAAACGTTGTCTCGTATACCCATCCGTGACCCAAGATATTACTGGATGCTTTACGAAAATTGACCGTTATATGGCTGAGTATTTGGTTGTGTTCTACTCTGAAGATTGTTGGTATTCACTCATACTCCACTTGTTAGTTGTCATCCCAAATGCAAAGCAAAGATGACATACGCGCAGTGTTGGCAATGCTGCAGGTGCAGCAGGAGAGGCAGCAGGAATATCACCAGAGGCAGCAGGAGTATCATCAGAAGCAGCAGGAGTGCTTGATCAGAATTGAAAGCCTGATCATCGGTGGGCAGTCCCCTGTGGGGCCAACTGTCACACTTGGCTGTGTGACACTGGTGGATGCAACAGGCCACGAACATCCAATATCCATGAACTTCTGCACCTCATTTCAGGTCCGCCTCCCAGTGTAATATTCTGTCTTAGGGAAGCTCACTCATCAAAATTTAGCAACTCAATGACATGCTCCACGTTCTGCTTAAACGGGACTCGATCGAAGCACAACTTCAGAGACGGTATATGGAAAATGGACAGTACGACTTCTGCATTGATGAGGGCACATGAGTAACCCAACTTACACCCCATGAATGGCCAAGCATTGAAGCAGGCGCAAAGATTGTCATGAGAGTTGTCTTTGAACAGCAAACGAGATTTTTGGCTAGAGTTGACTACAAATGTCATTTTTGCGACGCTGTCAATCACCTTGGTGCTGGGTTGTCTATTGTGGATTCGCTTCAATGGGAGGCTGGTTGCTCAATCGATTGGTGAGCATATTTGTCTTCCGGGTGATGATGGCTCCTAACAACCTGAAGTCGAGTATGCAAACGACGATTTCAGATCTCCCACGGACACTCCAGTGCAAGGCGGAGCACTCAATCCTCTAGCATTGATTCCAATGCCACGACTGACACAGAAATGCGCCTTATTCGCAACTTCCACGTCCAACAAACTGTATGTCATCATGAAACTTTACTAGAAATCTTAAGCTGAACATGTCCCGCTCTCAGCTGGTGGGTGATCTCATCTTTTGACCTGCTTACCCGACACTGATAGTGCCACGGCCATATCCTACTCTCAGTCTGTGACATCTATCAATGGCCGTACGTCTTTCACTCGTTTGTTCGACATGCAGGATGTGTTCGCTCACTGACCTCCAGACCAACGCACACATTTGAACAACTTATTACAGTCGATTTATGGTCCCGTTGTATATGACCATGTCAGATGGGAAGTCTATTCACAAGGCCCTCCCAACAGTTTGACATGGCATACGAATTTTTACAGTACGTTTGACTGCTAGAGGAGCCAAAGATGCGCATACTAATCAATATGGCATATAGTTGATGATATGAATTACGGCTATGCTTCGGCCCCAACCAGGGCTAGTGCTCAAGAGCTAGCTGCGCACCAGGCTTATAATAACTTGAAACGTGAAAGATTCAACTGACGAGCTGCGGAAATCAAGCGTGATGACTCCAGTATACATATGCCGTCATTTTCCCCCTCTTCAGACATTTACATAGTTCTGTTACTCACACGTCTTCATTGTCATACAGTCGTAATACAGTCCTGTCCACACAAGAAGTGCGGCTGTCGTGAGCTATTAGATCCACTTTCTCCTTGATGCGTTGATGGCCCGTTGTGCTTCGACATGCTCCTTTGCATCAGAAGTCCTGAGTATGGACATAAATGTGGTGGTGAGGAGAGGAGACCATAATGATGTGGCGTGGAGTCTGCCACACGTTCTATTGAGTTGCTTACCCCATGCTGATGGTGCAATGGCGACGTCCCTCACAAAGAATCCAGCACCTTGAACTGTTGCCACAGAGGAGGTGCTGTTGGTTTGGTCAGCGGGAATCAGAAATGGGCTATGCTAATTTTGCCGAAGTGCGGTGTTGTGCACTGTCACATAGGGTCCACTACATATTACCAAGCTGCCGCGGAAAGCGAGAGACGGTAGTCCTCTCGATGACATCGATGAACTTGTACTACTAACTTACCTACGGGTACAATATCTGTCGCATGAAATCGTGTTCACTCGGAGCTGGATTAGATCCAACATCAGATTGAGAAACCATTCAATTCTGATCCAGGCGTACTCGCTGCAGCAAGTTGTTCCAGAACTCCACATATATCTCATGATGCTAAGGGTGAGAAACGCGGACCTTGCATTAAACTCCGGATTCCTGTGGTGCAAATGCAGAACATGTCTTTTCAGTCATAGCCAATTGTGAGAAACTGCGCATGTTGTTTCCTACCTTTCTTTCAACAAGGTTCCGTGTGACGCTTTGAGGAGTGGTCAGTAGAATACGTCAATCGTTCGTGTCTTGAACTTACGTAATATCACGAACGGCCCAAAATCTATAAAGAAATCTTAAGAAGAAAGGGCCATGGGGGGACTTGCTCGCGTGGAACCTCGCGTGGTCGACACATGGAGCCCACATGCAAGCCACATGTTTTGCGCTTAGCTCGGCTAAACCTCTTTTTGGCAACTCGCGTGGTTTTGTCACGTGTTTTCCAGCGGCGATTCAACGTCCACGACGCATGATTCACGCGCGTGACCAGTGTTTCAATTTCAACACCGCCTGCCAGCATCCGGATGGCCGAACATCCTGTGCCTTCCCAAATGGATCCTCCTACTACTTCTGGCCATGCCCCTGGGCCAGATACTGGCACCGGCGCTTTTTTTGCGGTGTCACGTGACACGCGCCAGCCTGTCACCAGGTGAGTTTTTGCTTCCGCATGTCTGTCTGACTGGGCACTTATACCTGCCACAAGTCAGCAGGTCGTTTTTGATCACTCTCATGCTGTTGACTGGAACGCACGCCTTCTGCAGGGTTATCAGACAACTCATGCTGCACGTCTACAGCAACGCACTGGCCTCTTGCCCCATGGCCATGCTCTGGCAGTAACCTCCCCTTCTGTGCCCTCCACTCCCTCCCATTCTGTATATCCTGCTGTTGACTGGACTGCAGATCTTCAGCGCCGCACTTCTGAAAGTTTCTCTGCCCGTCTCCGACATCGTCGTCAAGCGCATGACCCATATATCAAGAGATCAGCTGTCCAAGAGCGCTTCCATGAATTGAGTCAGCATTCTGAAGACTTGATGCAGCAACATGCACTGCTGGGGAAGGATCTGCAGTACATTGTGGAGGAGTGTCAACATGATGGGAGGCTGGCTGATAAGAGGTTGGACAAGGTAGATGCTTTTATTGATAGCCACTTGCAGGAGAAGAAGGCACTTCATGAGCGTCTCAAGGTTGTGCATGCTTGGAGGAAACATATTAGAGGGTTGAGGAGGAGTTATGCAGGCAGAGAAAAGTATGATGAGTATTCACAGCAACTCAAGGATGGCCCACCACCTGGCTGGGAGCCCTGAGTTGATATTTGCATCTAGAGTGTTAAATACTACATTTAAATAGACTATATTTGGCAGTAACTTGGGGGAGACAGGAGAATGGGAAAAATGAAGAACAGGAAAATGGGAAAATGGGAAAATGGGAAAATTGGGGAATGGGAAAGCTGGAGAATGGGAAAACTGAGGAACGGGATAACAGGAGAATGGGAGAATGGGAAAACTGAAGAACGGGAGAACAAGAGAACGGGAAAACAGGAAAACAGGAAAACTGAAGAATGGGAAAACCGAAGAACAGGAGAATGGAGAATGGGAAAACTGGAAAACTGGAAAACTGGAAAACTGGAAAACTGAAGAATGGGAAATTTTCAGGATGTGCTAGGATTATTGAAAATAAGAAGTTGAGGTGCCACAGGCACCTCCCAAAGGAGTGTAAAGCACTCCACTTCCTTCCTGTGCCAAAGGCACAGCAGAAGGTGCCACAGGCACCTCCTGAAGCCAAAGGAGCACGAAGTGCTCCTTTGGCTTCAGTACTATGATTATTAAGAATAAGAACTTCACCTTACACCAAAGGAGCGCGAAGCGCGACTTTGGCTTGTGCCGAAGGCACAACGGGCGAGAGCTCGTCTATAAAGAAAGGGAGGATGGGGGGGGTGGCTCGCTAGCTCGCGTGGTTTTCGCGTATTTCGGTTGTTTCGCCAAACGCCATGTGGTTTTCGCTTGCGTCGCGTATTTCGCTTATACCTCGCTTGAACTTTTTGGGATTGGTTTTCTCGCTTGACTTGACGGTGTGAAAAAAATACAAATTGAGAATTTCGACATGTAAAATTCACTAAGTACGAAAGTCCTGCCAAACGCGATATAGTGGACAGTGATCCACACGCCTGCTGCGCTCCGTGAACAACACGGACAAACAACGTGGTTTTCCTACTATAGGGGGAACAGCATCGAGAATAGCAAAAGCATAACAAAATTGGTTATTTTCGTCACTTGGTTACACAAATCAATTGGTGACACATTGGTGACACAATCATTACACAAATCATTACACAACTCGGCTGCTTGCTTTTGTGATAGAATTCTCGAGTTAAATTGCTTTCCCCTGCAGCCAAGTGTAGTAATAAGGTGTGACACACTTTTTGTGGGTTTCATTTCTTATCAACAACGATGGAAATGACTTATTGATGAGCTCAGGCAACAAATTTGCTAAACAACCGTTTCAATTTCAACAACAAAGATGGATCCAAATATACCTGTCCCGTGAGTTGTCGACCGAGTGTTGGCGCATGCATGATGCTAATAATGTCTGCGCCTACCATTTAGAAACCCCGAACATATAACCCCAGAACGCGATCGTCAATCTCAACGAGAACGCGACAGAATACATAGACTTCAAATGACATCTCCTACCAGGCGTAATCGTCGCCGTGCCGCACATGATAATCAGGATGGGCCTCCGCCTCCTGTACCACAGCCAGCTTTTGTGCCACCTAATCAAGCACAAGCAGGGCCTGTTCCACGACCCTTTGCATGGCAGCCTCCTCCTCATTTTCCGCATGAACCACTACCGGTTGGGCAATATCCCGGCTTGCCACGAAATGCAATTGCCCAGGTGCAGCGTGCTCATCGTCCTCCAGTCGATTTCAATCAGCGCTTGAATGACCAAATGAATGCAGCTCACAATAACAGACGTCGTCAGCGTAATGTTCGGCAGCAACGAGACCGAGATGAGATAAGACAGCAGGCACAGGCAGAACTCATGGCAGCTGGGATGCAGCCCCTACAGGTGCCTCAGATTCCTGATGAACCTATTCAACCTGCTCCTCCTGCTCCTCCCATATATGGCCCTATTCATTATGAAGGCGCAGTTGGTCCTCACAACTTCGAAAATCCCCTCCACTATTTTGCGCCTAATCCCGCACCACCTTTACCTGCGCCGCCTGGACCTGATTATCATCAATTTAACATGCAGTTTCAGCATCATCTCCAGGAAGAACAAATGCATATTGGAAATGACTTCCTTCAGAGACAGGCGCAAGAGGCATTGCGTCAACAGCAGATCCAGGAAGAGCAAATGCGGATTAGAAATGACTTGCTTGAGAGACAAGCACAGGAGGCATTGCGTCGACAGCAGATCCAGCTACACTTGCAGCAGCAAGAAGCTGAGAGAATCAATAGGGAGGCTCAGTATGCTTTTGAAATGCGGCAGCAGGAAGCTGAGGAGATCAACAGACGTGATCAAGAGGCTTTTCGCTTACAGCAGCAGGAAGCCGCCCGCATGGATAGGCAGAATCAGGAGGCTGATCGCCAACAGCAGGAGAGAGCTGAGCACATGGATAGGCAGAATCAGGATTTTCAGCGAGCAGGTCAACAGGCAGTGGAGGACCGGGACCGTCACGAACGAAGGGTTCGTGAGGAGGGGGAACGTCTGGAAGAGGCCCTGCGCGAATATGACGATCCAGCATCTCAAGAACGACATGATCAAGACGAGGAAAGAAGAAGAACTCAGGAACGTCAACGTCGCCTGGACCAAGAGGAAGAGGATCAGCAGCTTATCAACCAAGTCATTCCTATCCCTGATGGAGGTCGTCCATATACAGAGCCTGTTCCCCTTCATACTCTTGGTCCTCTTGACATAGAGTGCTACGGCACCTTCAAAAGGAGCGCGTAGCGCTCCGCTGCCTTCCTGTGCCGAAGGCACAACGGGTGTGGACTCGTCTATAAAGAAAGGGAGGATGGGGGGGGTGGTTCGCTAGCTCGCGTGGCTTTCGCGTAGAGCCATGTGGTTTCCGACTATCAACGCTTGCCTCGCTTATGTCGCTTGCATCGCTTGCCTCGCTAAAACCTCGATTTGGCAACTCACGTGGTTTTCTCGCGTAGTCCTCCCTTTCATAGGCAACGCAGGTCACACTTTTGGCAGTACTTTTCCACGGCCCAATCCTGCAACAATAATTGTTTAGATAGCAACTACATGTACATGACAATAAATATTAAAAATTGACCAACAACATCAGGAGTGGTGGGAAAAATAAATAAAATGAGAATGAATGAAATGAGAAGACAGGGGAATTAGGGGAGAGACAGGAGAATGGGAAAACTGGAGAATGGGAAAAGTGAAGAACAGGAAAATGGGAAAATTGGAGAATGGGAAAACTGAAAAACTGGAAAATGGAAAAATGGGAAAACTGGAGAACAGGAAAACTGAAGAACGGGAAAACTGGAGAATGGGAAAACTGGAGAACGGGAAAACTGAAGAACGGGAAAACTGGAGAACAGGAAAACAGGGGAATGGGAAACCTGAAGAACGGGAAAACAGGAGAATGGGAAAACAGGAGAATGGGAAAACAGGAGAACAGGAAAACAGGGGAACGGGAAAACTGAAGAACAGGAAAACTGGAGAACAGGAAAACAGGGGAATGGGAAAACTGAAGAACGGGAAAACTGGAGAATGGGAAATGAAGGATGGGAAAATTTCAGGATCTGCTATGACTATTAAGAATAAGAAGTTGAGGTGCCAAAGGCACCTTGCAAAGGAGTGCGAAGCACTCCACTTTCTTCCTGTGCCAAAGGCACAGCAGAAGGTGCCGCAGGCACCTTCCAAAGGAGTGCGTAGCACTCCGCTGCCTTCCTGTGCCGAAGGCACAACGGGTGTGGACTCGTCTATAAAGAAAGGGAGGGGGGTGTGGAGCGCTCGCGCGAAGGGAGCATGGAGGCCACGTTCAGCCAGGTGGGTGCCATGTGTTGCCAGGTGGGTGCCATGTGTCGCCATGTGGCTTCCACGTTTGCTCGCATGGCTGCCATGTTGCTTCGCGTAGCTCGCTTAGAGCTTGATTTGGAAACTCGCGTGGTTTGCGCTTAGCTCGCTTAGAGCTCGATTTGGAAACTCACGTGGTTTCATCGGGTAGTCCTCCCTTCATATAGCGCGGCTCAGCACACTTTCAGCAACACTTTTCCACGGCCCAATCCTGCAACAACAATTGTGTATACATACTGTAATTATCTGTAAATTGACCAACAACATGAGAATTGGTGGGAAAAATACATAAAATGAGAATGAATGAAATGAGAAGACAGGGGAATAGGGGGGAGACAGGAGAATGGGAAAACTGGAGAATGGGAAAACTGGAGAACAGGAAAACAGGGGAATGGGAAAACTGAAGAACGGGAAAACTGGAGAATGGGAAAACAGGAGAACAGGAAAACGGGAAAACTGGAGAACAGGAAAACAGGGCAACGGGAAAACAGGGGAACGGGAAAACTGGAGAACGGGAAAACTGAAGAACGGGAAAACTGAATAACAGGAAAACAGGAGAATGAGAATATGAAGTTTGAAGCACTCTGCTTCCTTCCTGTGCCAAAGGCACAGCAGAAGGTGCCGCAGGCACCTACTGAAGGCAAAGGAGCACGAAGTGCTCCTTTGGCTTCAGTACTATGATTATTAAGAATAAGAACTTCACCTTACACCAAAGGAGCGCGAAGCGCGACTTTGGCTTGTGCCGAAGGCACAACGGGCGAGAGCTCGTCTATAAAGAAAGGGAGGATGGGGGGGGGGTGGCTCGCCAGCTCGCGTGGTTTTCGCTAACTTCGGGTGTTTCGCGTATTTCGGTTGTTTCGTGTATTTCGAGTATTTCGCGTATTTCGCCAAACGCCATGTGGTTTTCGCTTGCCTCGCTTAAACCTCGATTTAGAAATAATTGCGATGTTTTCTCCCATGACGGCGTGAAAAAAAACCAAATTGAGAATTTCGACATGTAAAATTCACCAAGTACGAAAATGCTGCCAAACGCGATATAGTGGACAGTGATCCGCACGCCTACTGCGCTCCGTGAACAATACGGACAAACAACGTGGTTTTCCTACTATAGGGGGAACAGCATCGAGAATAGCAAAAGCATAACAAAATTGGTTATTTTCGTCACTTGGTTACACAAATCAATTGGTGACACATTGGTGACACAATCATTACACAAATCATTACACAACTCGGCTGCTTGCTTTTGTGATAGAATTCTCGAGTTAAATTGCTTTCCCCTGCAGCCAAGTGTAGTAATAAGGTGTGACACACTTTTTGTGGGTTTCATTTCTTATCAATGATGATAGAAATGACTTATTAATGAGCTCAGGCAACAAATTTGCTAAACAACCGTTTCAATTTCAATTTCAACAACAAAGATGGATCAAAATATGCCTGTCCCGTGAGTTGTCGACCAAATATTGGCACATGCAGGACGCTAATGTCCGCACGTACCATTTAGAAATCCAGAACATATAACCCCAGAACGCGATCGTCAATCTCAACGAGAACGCGACAGAATGCAAAGACTTCAAATGACATCTCCTACCAGGCGTAATCGTCGCCGTGCCGCACATGATAATCAAGACAGGCCTCCACCTCCTGTACCACAGCCAGCTTTTGTGCCACCTTATCAAGCACAAGCGGGGCCTGTTCCACGACCCTTTGCATGGCAGCCTCCTCCTCATTTCCCGCATGAACCACTACCGGTTGGGCAATATCCCAGCTTGCCACGAAATGCAATTGCCCAGGTGCAGCGTGCTCATCGTCCTCCAGTTGATTTCAATCAACGCTTGAACGACCAAATGAATGCAGCTCACAATAACAGACGTCGTCAGCGTAATGTTCGTCAACAACAAGACAGAGATGAAATAAGACAGCAGGCGCAGGCAGAACTCATGGCAGCCGGGATGCAGCCCCCACAGATACCTCAGATTCCTGATGAACCTATTCAACCTGCTCCTCCTGCTCCTCCCATATATGGCCCTATTCATTATGAGGGTGCAGTTGGTCCTCACAACTTCGACAATCCCCTCCACTATTTTGCGCCTAATCCCGCACCACCTTTACCTGCGCCGCCTGGACCTGATTATCATCAATTTAATATGCAGTTTCAGCATCATTTCCAGGAGGAGCAAATGCGGATTAGAAATGACTTGCTTCAGAGACAAGCGCAGGAGGAGTTTCGTCGACAGCAGATCCAGCTACACTTGCAACAGCAAGAAGCTGAGAGGATCAATAGAGAGGCTCAGCATGCTCACCAAATGCAGCAGCAGCAAGCTGAGCAGATCAATAGAGAGGCTCAGCGTGCTCACCAACTGCAGCAGCAGCAAGCTGAGAGAATCAATAGAGAGGCTCAGCGTGCTCACCAATGCAGCAGCAGCAAGCTCAGCAGATCAATCAAGAGGCTCAGCTTGCTCATCAAATGCAGCAGCAGCAAGCTCAGCAGATCAATAGAGAGGCTCAGCGTGCTCACCAAATGCAGCAGCAGCAAGCTCAGCAGATCAATCAAGAGGCTCAGCATGCTCGCCAACTGCAGCAACAGCAAGTTGAGAGATGAATAGGCAGAATCAGGAGGCTCTTCGCCAACAGCAGGAAGGAGCTGAACGCATGGATAGGCAGAATCAGCAGGCTCTTCACCAACAGCAAGAGGGAGCTGAGCACATAAATAGGCAGAATCAGGATGTCCAGCGAGCAGGTCGGCAGGTACAGGAGAACCAGGACCGTCATGAACGAAGGGTTCGTGAGCGGGAGGAACGTCTGGAAGAGGCCCTGCGCGAATATAACGATCCAGCATCTCAAGAGCGACATGATCAGGACGAGGAAAGAAGAAGAACTCAGGAACGTCAACGTCGCCTGGACCAAGAGGAAGAGGATCAGCAGCTTATCAACCAAGTCATTCCTATCCCTGATGGAGGTCGTCCATATACAGAGCCCTGTTCCCCTTCATACTCTTGGTCCTCTTGACGTAGAGTGCCCCAACTGCCATGCAAGGCACTTTGCATGCGAAAGGCTCTCCAAGTCCTCTGCACAAAATCCCCTCTTTGGTATGTGCTGCTTGCAGGGCCAAGTCAGTCTTCAGCCTTTCCCAGCATGGCCACCCGAGCTGCAGCAGGCATACGCAAATCACACATTCAGGTCCAAGATTCGTCAGTACAACAGCGCTCTTGCATTTACGTCGGTCAGCGTCAATATCGACCGTCATGCTCTTCAAGCCTCTGGCCCAGATGCATTTCGTATTCATGGATCGCTTCATCATCTCATGGGCAGTCTCATACCTCCAGATGGTCTTCAGCCTTCCTATGCACAACTTTACATCTACGATCCAGAAGAGGCCACTGACATCCGTGCCACCCGACCTGGAAATGAAGGTCTTGATCGCCAGATTCTCAGATCCCTCCATGACATGCTGTATTGTACCCATCCCTATGCAGCTGTTTATAAGCAGGCCTATCAGGTCATGCGAAAGAAGCCTCCAGAGGAGCACACAGAGGTTTGTGCACGCATTCACTTCCAGCAAGGCACAGATGGTCGAAGATATAATCTCCCAACCGCCGATGAAATTGCTGTGATTATGCCTGGAGATGGATCTGAGATCGTGGTCGACAAACGTGATCTTATCGTCTGACTTCAAGGCGGTCAACTTCGACGCACCAGCCAGCTCAGTCATGCATACTCAACTCTTCACTATGTTCTCACGTTTCCTCAAGGCGAGGAGGGCTGGCACGATGACATCCCCATGAATGTCAATGAAGGCGGACGTGCACGTGCAAAGAAGGTGACCCAGCGGCTCTACTATGCCTACCGCCTTTACCCACGTCCAGATCGGCTTGACTCCAACAACATCTTTCATGGTGGAAGACTGTTCCAGCAGTATGTGGTCGATGCCTGGGCCTCCATAGAACAATCATACCTGAACTGGGTCAGGAGCAACCAGAGGCAGCTGAGGGCGGACTGCTACCGAGGCCTGACAGACAACGTTGTCAATGAAGGCGTGGATGATTTGGCTCAGACAGGTCGTGCCATCATTCTTCCCTCATCTCATACCGGCAGCCCTCGATACATGCATCAGCTGCTTCAGGACTCCTTGGCCATTTGTCGCGCCTGCAAGAAACCGGATCTCTTCCTGACCATGACTGCAAATGGAAGCTGGCCTGAGATCAAAGAGAATCTCCTCCAAGGTAAGGATTCATATCTGAAGCAATGTTTATGACTTCATTCCTGACCATCCCTCATATAGGTCAGAGCGCTGTGGACCGTCCGGACTTGGTGGCTCGCGTGTTCTATCAGAAACAGCAGGCTCTATTGAAGAAGGTTCGTAAAGGCTGCTATGGAAAGGTCGCAGGATTGGTGTACACCATCGAATACCAAAAGCGCGGTCTGCCTCACATACACCTCCTCATCTTCTTGGAGCCAGATTACAAGATCTGGACTGCGGAACAAATCGACTCCTTCATCTCCGCTCAGATTCCCGACAGAAATGTCCATCCTCAACTCTATGAGGCCGTCGAAAAATACATGCTGCACGGCCCTTGCATTCCCCAGCGTTGCATGGAGAATGGACAGTGCAAAAAGCATTTTCCAAAGTCCTTCAGTCCCCAGACCTTGATGAAGGACGACGGCTATCCAGAATATGCCAGACCTGATAATGGTCGCACCATCCAGAAGAATGACAAGGTCTTCACGAACAAAGATGTCGTTCCTCACCCTCCGCAACTGCTGGTGGAATTCAACTGCCACATCAATCTGGAGGTCTGTGCCTCTATAAAGTCGGTCAAATACATACACAAGTACATCTACAAAGGGAACGACCGTGCTACTTTGGAGATGGGTGGAGCAGTGGACGAGGTCAAAACCTATCTTGACTCCAGATACATCAGCTCAACAGAGGCTGCATGGCGTATCCTTGAATTTCCCATGCACCTTGAATGGCCCTCCGTCTACCACTTGCCCGTCCACCTCCCAGATGAACAGATGGTGTTCTACGACCCCGAGGACAATGCCCAGGATGTGCTTGACCGTGCAGCAGCAAAAGAGACCTGCCTCACCGGATGGTTCAAAGCCAATGCCAATGAGAACTTCGTGGCGGCTGGAGCCCACAATTACCTCTACCAGGATTTCCCCTCAAAATTCGTTTGGAACAAGACCGCATGGAAAATACGCCAGCGTGGAGTAGCAATTGGAAGGATGTACTCCGCTGTGCCCAGCTCTGGAGAGCGCTTCTACCTTAGATTGCTTTTGACCGTAGTGAAAGGTATGATATCTATGATGATTGTTATCAATCAAACTCACCATGTTTTTCAAAGGGGCTACCTCATACGAACACCTTCGAACATTTGATGGGGTCATCTGCGAGACTTTCAAGGAAGCGTGTCAGCGCAGGGGTCTGCTTGATGACGATAATGAATGGGTCCAGTGCTTGCAGGATGCCTCTCATATGTGCACCGGACATCGCATGCGCAATCTCTTTGCCATCATCCTCCTGCACTGCAACCCTACAAGCCCCAACAACCTTTGGATCCACTTCAAGGAAAATCTCTGCGATGACCTGCGTCACCGCCTCACTCGAGCGCCATTCAACATGCCCGACCCCACACAGGTTGAGGTCCACGACTATGGTCTCTACCTCATTGATGGTGTTCTTCGCAAAAATGGAAGGTCTTTAGAAGCAATTCCTCAAATGCCCGTATCAGAAATGGCAGACATATGGGGGGCCATAGAGGGCAACCAGCTGATCGCTGAGCAGCTCCTGTATGATCGAGCAGAACTTCAGCAGACCGTGGATACAGGAGTTCCTTTGCTCAATGTCGAGCAGAGGGCGGTCTTTGATGCCATGGTCGATGACACAATGCATCGTGATGAGCAAAGACCTGGACACGCCTACTTTGTCCACAGTGCAGGTGGATGTGGCAAGACATATGTATCTCTGCAAGCTCATTGCTTCGAAGATCCGTGCTGAAGGCAAGATCGTCCTATGCGTGGCCTCCTCTGGAATTGCTTCTCTCCTTCTACCAGGCGGTCGTACGGCTCATTCACGATTCAAAGTCCCAATCCCCATTCATGAGGATAGCTCATGCAACATCAAGAAAGGGGATGTCGTCCATGAGCTTCTCAAGGCCACCTCTCTCATCATCTGCGATGAGATACCGATGCTCCATCGTCATATTCTGGAATGCCTTGACCGCACATTGCGCGATCTTCTGAACGTCGACGCAGATTTTGGAGGAATAACCATGCTCTTTGGAGGAGACTTCAGGCAGACCCTGCCGGTGGTGCCTCATGGTTCCAGGGAGCAGATAGTGGGGGCTACCTTCTGCAGATCTCGCATATGGCCAAAGCTTCGTATCTTCCACCTCAAGAGAAATATGCGGCTTGGTCAAGACCCCGCCTCTGATGAATTTGCAAGGTGGCTCCTTGAGATTGGAGCTGGTAAGGGCACGGCTGCAGATGGAATGGTGACCCTCCCCATTCGCATGCGCTGCCCCAACAATGATGTCTGGTCTCTCATCAATGCCCTATACTCTCCAATTCTGCTTCCTGGCCATCCTCCGGTGGATGATGCCTTTTTCCTGGAACGCACCATCCTCTCTGCTAAGAACACCGATGTGGATGAAATAAACAGCACGATCCTTGAGTCCTTCCCCGGAGATACAGCAGTCTTCACCAGCATGGACTCAGTCACTGAGAGGGACTACGACTACATCCCCATAGAGTTCCTGCATACCCTGACGCCATCAGGGTTCCCTTTGCACAGATTGGAGGTCAAAGCAGGCGTCCCTCTGATGCTGCTGCGCAACATGAACCCCTCTCAGGGGCTCTACAATGGAACTCGGATGATCCTGCTGTCTTGGATGACACGGATCCTCAGGTGTCGTGTTCTTAGGGATGGAGTTGATGAAGGTCAAGAAGACGATGAAAACATGGTCCTAATCCCTCGGATGAATCTGGAATCAAATTCTGAAGAAAACCCCATTCCTCTGAAGCACCGTCAATTCCCGGTTCGTGTTGCATTTGCCATGACGATCAACAAGGCACAAGGTCAAAGCATCAAGTGGGTTGGGCTTAATCTGCAGACTCCTGTGTTTGGTCATGGACAACTATACGTGGCTTTGTCTCGGTGCACTCACCTAGGCAAGAGCACGGGTAAACCCCCGGGTGCGAGAGAGGTCACCCGTACCCGTACCCGGCGGAATACCCACACCCGTCAAGCGGGTACGGGTTTTTTCATGGGTGTCGTGTTAGAACACCCGGGGTAAGACCCGCGATGGGTATACCCACGAGACTGCTTGCACACTTGTAAATACAACATGAATGAAATACACTACAGCTGAATCATGTCCCAGCCATCATCCATCTCGACGTCGTCACCTTTCACGTCAGCGAGTGCACTAACAGACAACACATCTTCGGTATGGACCAGATTAAGCCGGCTCCAAAAGCCCAGACACAATAGCGCGCGAGTGGATTGAACATTGAGACGTGATCGCACGTGCGAGAGTATCAAACGACCACGACTGAACAGTCGTTCGACATCCACCGAAGTCGCTGTTAAAAGCTGCGTGAGGTGGCAACCATTGAATATACAAAGAAAAATACATACCTGGGATAGTAAGGTAGTCTAAGGCCATCCGCGAAAGACAAGGGTATGTTGTCCGGCGCTCATACCACCATGCGAGAGGGTCGGTGACGTGCTCAACATCAGTGCTGAGGTACCGGTCCAGTTCATCTCGAAGGTCCGTGGTTTGAGGAGGTGCAAGCGCTGCCATATTGTCGAATATATTCTAGTTCATTAAAAATTAGCTACACTAGTACACTTGAGAATACAGAAATAATCGCACTCACCGGGATACTTGAATCACAAGGGCTGGTGGTTTCCAAGATCTCATCATCCTCACCAGCGTCGCTGTTGTCACGAGCATTGAGACGCAGCTCGTATGCGTGGCGAACGAGTGTCTCCGCCATGTCGATCCATTGCTGTTCCCAATTCGCGCGCTTGAAATATGCTAGCTTGTGACGTGGGTGAAGTACTATATCAAATTATTGTCAGTACGAGCATGTAAATAAATAAAAACGTACCCATTGCAATACGGTAGACGTCAGAACTGTCGGTAAGTTCATAATAGCGGTTCAGAGTTTTTTTAGCGAGAAAAGCAGCAACACGGATGGAGGGCAGAAGTTGTCGATTCATTGAGTGGGTAGTGAGCGTCTCATCAATAAGGTCCATTGCTGGGATTACGGTGGCGAGATTAGGAGTTGAACGTGAGAAAAACAAGGTGGCATCCTTGAGAATCTGCATGTGTTGTCAGCGTTGATGCTGACTTAATGCAACAGTGGCCAAACTCACCTTCAGAATGTCGCGCAACTGCTCCAGGATTGCCCACTCTCTGTCAGTTAGCTCCAATGCTCTCAGCCCCAAGTCCCGACATTGCGTTATCCTGTCGACAGCTTCTCGGTGCTTCAACGCTTGCTCCAACATATCAAACGTTGAGTTCCACCTTGTCGAAACGTCTCGAGGCAACATCCGCGCCGACATCTTGAGTTCTGTCAGAATATCATACCATGCAGGCAGGATTTTTGTGGTAGAGTGTATTATTTTATATGATAACTTTCGTATCTAATCAAATTTGGTCAACAGCAGCTCGTTCTTCACTTGTCAAGTACTTACCTTGGCCAGAGCATCCTTGACAGGACAGACACTGCTCTGCAACTCTCGTTGCTCCTCCACGTTCAAAATCGTAGCAGCATCGACCAATCCATCGATGTCATCATCGTTATCGTTCTCGCTAGCATCACCGGTGTCACCTGCAAGCCCTTCATCATCTCCCTTGCCGACACCATCACTTTCTTGGTCATCCCAGCTGTCTCCCTCACCGCCATCACCCTTTTTCACATCGAATTCGCGGAGGACCGTTTTTGCAACAAGATTCACAGTATGGAGGAAGCATCGAGTGTGGCCTGCGCGCCCACCATAGTTCGGAAGCTCCACAGCGAGCTCGTCAATCATTTTGTTGTTATTAGCTGCGTTGTCGCACGCAATGCAAAGGACCTTCGTGTCATTGGTAAGTCTCAATTGTTTGTATGGAATGGTTAGCTCACTTTCTCTGGGATTCCGAATTCTTCCAGGATCCCTTCAAATGCCCACGCTAGCTCCTCCCCGGTATGCGACTGTTACTGGATTAGCAACATCCTTTCTGTGAGTGATTTCCCTACCTTCGGTACTTCAACCACATCTAACGGAAAGCATAGCGGCACTCCATTATGCTCCAAGTGGACCAATACTGCAACGAAGGCACGGTGGTTGGGCGATGTCCAAGCATCAGTTGAAAAATTGAGCCTTCCCGCATATTCCTAGTACGTGTTTTGTTATTATTGGCCTCGTTTGAACATTAATTAAACTAACCTTCATCATTTTAGCAATTCGTTGTCGAGTTCGTGCAAAAACAAGCCGCACATCCCTCGAGACAGTGGACTTTGACGGTATGTAATATTCTGGTCGTCCCGTTTTCATAAGTGACTGAAATCCTCTGTCCTGCACTATTTCAAACGGCCGCAGACTCTCTGATACCCAGCGAACAATCTCGGCCCTGGTACACGACACATTAGAGGACAGCGCGAATAAGTTAGAATTGACCATACTTTGTCTCGGCCTTGGTATGCTGACGATGCGAGTACGTTATTTTTTCCCTTTCCCTTTCTTTCAAACGAGGCTGTTATTGACCCATTTCGTAGGACGCTGCCCACGATCTTCTTTCGCACTTCATTGGCATCCTTGGCCTCATCGGCGGCTCGCAATACTTCTTCTCCCCAGCACGATCGAACATGTTTGCGCATGTTTCCTGTCGAGCGCGCGTCACCTTTGTCGAGGTAACGTTTTACCGTGGTTTTGCAACCCTTGCCCTGGCACTTAAAGACGTGTGCCCGCCGGCCATTCTCCTCGACAATCTTGGGAATTGGGTCAAAGAAAGCATACACAGGTGAGATCCAGTCTTTCATGAATCGTTCTGTTGGGTTTTGATAAAATTAATATCATTTCCTAGGTTTTTGAACATACTTAGCTCATCTGCAGCACTTTCGTCTTCATTTTCGGTCACCACAAGTTCAACATCATCGTTTTTCGCGTTATCGCTACGTAAATATTCTTCCTCATCCTCTGTATGGACGACAGCTTGTTGACTTGGTGCAGGTGATGATCTCGACACTGCGATGTTCTTTGGCGCTGTTCTCGCAGCGCTTCCAGTGGGTGGGTTTGATTTTACCTTCTTCGGCTGTATCCTCACACTATCTCCATTGAAATCAGCTTGGCGTTTTTTAGATGCAGTTTCTTCTAGTGCGGCTTTGGCTTTCGCAGAGACCTTGGGGACTCGTTTAGCAGTAGTATCAGAGTGCATGGTGTGAGTGAAAGGGTTGTGTTAATCGTGCAATTCGTGCTAGCATGTTGTGTTGATGTTTGTAAAATAGAGTTTGACATGTACAATATGTCCGAATTTCATTCAGTTGATGGGCCATCAGTACTAATATAATCTGAAACCCGTGCCAGGGGTACGGGTACGGGTACAGGTACACTGATGTCAGACCCCTACCCGTACCCCAGGGATACCCATACCCGCAACCCGCACGGGTTACCCAGACCCGTGCTCTTGCCTACACTCACCCAGACAGAGTGCTTGCTATTTTCCCGGAGCATGAAGAAGGGACAAAGACGACGAATGTAGTGTATAGCGAAGTGCTTAGAGGACTCATGGATCGTATTGATGTTTGATGTAGATACTGTGTACTTTTATATAGAGAAGCGACTGATGTTACGTATTGTGTACTTTGATGTGGTGTAGTAGTAGATTGTACTTTTGGTGTTGTGAAGATGCTGCTCAAAAATGTGACTTATTTGAAAATCTGATATGATTGTGAAGAATTAAGAATGAAAATTAAGATTTAAGACTTAAGACCTAAGAAGTTGAGGTGCCAAAGGTGCAACACAAGGTGCTGCAGGCACCTTGCAAAGGAGCACGAAGTGCTCCTTTGGCTTCAGTACTATGATTATTAAGAATAAGACATTCACCTTACACCAAAGGAGCGCGAAGCGCGACTTTGGCTTGTGCCGAAGGCACAACGGGCGAGAGCTCGTCTATAAAGAAAGGGAGGATGGGGGGGGTGGTTCGCCAGCTCGCGTGGCTTTCGCCAACTTTGCGTATTTCGCCAAAGCCCATGTGGTTTTCGCTAATTTTCGCTTATTTCGCTTACCTCGCTAACCTCGCTTGAACGTCGTTTTGGGAATCTCGCGTGGTTTTCTCACGTAGTCCTCCCTTTCATATGCACGCAGGTCACACTTTCGGCAGTACTTTTCCACGGCTCAATCCTGCAACAACAATTATGTAGATGGCAATAAATATGAAAAATTGACCAACAACATGAAAATTGGTGGGAAAAATACATAAAATGAGAATGAATGAAATGAGAAGACAGGGGAATAGGGAGGAGACAGGAGAATGGGGAAACTGGAGAATGGGGAAATGGAAAAATGGAAAAATGGAAAAATTGGAGAATGGGAAAACTGGAGAATGAGAAAACTGGAAAACTGGAAAACTGGAGAACGGGAAAACTGAAGAACAGGAAAACTGGAGAACAGGAAAATGGGAATGAGAAAATTGGAGAATGGGAAAACTGAAAAACTGGAAAATGGGAAAATGGAAAAATGGAAAAATTGGAGAACGGGAAAACTGAAGAACGGGAAAACTGGAGAACAGGAAAACTGAAGAATGGGAAAACTGGAGAACAGGAAAACTGAAGAATGGGAAAACTGGAGAATGGGAAATGAAGGATGGGAAAATTTCAGGATCTGCTATGACTATTAAGAATAAGAAGTTGAGGTGCCAAAGGCACCTTGCAAAGGAGTGCAAAGCACTCCACTTTCTTCCTGTGCCAAAGGCACAGCAGAAGGTGCCACAGGCACCTTCCAAAGGAGTGCGTAGCGCTCCGCTGCCTTCCTGTGCCGAAGGCACAACGGGTGTGGACTCATCTATAAAGAAAGGGAGGAAGGGGGGGGGTGGCTCGCCAGCTCGCGTGGCTTTCGCTAACTTTGCATATTTCGAGTATTTCGGTTATTTCGCCAAACGCCATGTGGTTTTCGCTTACCTCGCTTAAACCTCGATTTGGCAACTCGCGTGGTTTTCTCGCGTAGTCCTCCCTTTCATAGGCAACGCAGGTCACACTTTTGGCAGTACTTTTCCACGGCCCAATCCTGCAACAATAATTGTTTAGATAGCAACTACATGTACATGACAATAAATATTAAAAATTGACCAACAACATCAGGAGTGGTGGGAAAAATAAATAAAATGAGAATGAATGAAATGAGAAGACAGGGGAATTAGGGGAGAGACAGGAGAATGGGAAAAGTGAAGAACAGGAAAATGGGAAAATTGGAGAATGGGAAAACTGAAAAACTGGAAAATGGAAAAATGGGAAAACTGGAGAACAGGAAAACTGAAGAACGGGAAAACTGGAGAATGGGAAAACTGGAGAACGGGAAAACTGGAGAATGGGAAAACTGAAGAATGGGAACACTGGAGAATGGGAAAACTGGAGAATGGGAAAACTGAAGAACAGGAAAACTGGAGAACGGGAAAACTGAAGAACAGGAAAACTGGAGAATGGGAAAACAGGAGAACAGGAAAACAGGAAAACGGGAAAACTGAAGAATGGGAAAACTGGAGAACAGGAAAACAGGGGAACCGGAAAACAGGGGAATGGGAAAACTGAAGAATGGGAAAACTGGAGAAGGGGAAAACTGAAGAATGGGAAATTTTCAGGATGTGCTAGGATTATTAAAAAAAACTGGAGAACAGGAAAACTGGAGAACGGGAAAACTGAAGAATGGGAAATTTTCAGGATGTGCTAGGATTATTAAAAATAAGAAGTTCAAAGCACTCTGCTTCCTTCCTGTGCCAAAGGCACAGCAGAAGGTGCCACAGGCACCTACTGAAGGCAAAGGAGCACGAAGTGCTCCTTTGGCTTCAGTACTATGATTATTAAGAATAAGAAGTTCACCTTACACCAAAGGAGCGCGAAGCGTGACTTTGGCTTGTGCCGAAGGCACAACAGGCGAGAGCTCGTCTAAGAATAACGGGCCAACCCCTGGGAAACAGGCTCGCTAGCTCGCATGGTTTGCGCGTAGCGCCATGTGGTGAGCACATGGTTTGCACTTAGCTCGGCTAATCCCTTATGTGGAAAAATCTCGCATGCCAACGGGTGGCGCCGCAGGCGCCCCCACCATGTTTGCTTCCTGTGCCGAAGGCACAACGGGTGTGGGCTTGTCTAAGAATAACGGGCCAACCCCTGGGAAACGGGCTCGCTAGCTCGCATGGTTTGCGCGTAGCGCCATGTGGTGAGCACATGGTTTGCGCTTAGCTCGGCTAATCCCTTATTTGGAAAAATCTCGCGTGCCAACGGGTGGCGCCGCAGGCGCCCCCACCATCTATAAAGAAAGGGAGGGGGGTGTGGAGCGCTCGCGCGAAGGGAGCATGGAGGCCACGTTCAGCCAGGTGGGTGCCATGTGTTGCCAGGTGGGTGCCATGTGTTGCCAGGTGGGTGCCATGTGTCGCCATGTGGCTTCCACGTTGGCTCGCATGGCTGCCATGTTGCTTCGCGTAGCTCGCTTAGAGCTTGATTTGGAAACTCGCGTGGTTTGCGCTTAGCTCGCTTAGAGCTCGATTTGGAAACTCACGTGGTTTCCTCGGGTAGTCCTCCCTTCATATAGCGCGGCTCAGCACACTTTCAGCAACACTTTTCCACGGCCCAATCCTGCAACAACAATTGTGTATACATACTGTAATTATCTGTAAATTGACCAACAACATGAGAATTGGTGGGAAAAATACATAAAATGAGAATGAATGAAATGAGAAGACAGGGGAATAGGGGGGAGACAGGAGAATGGGAAAACTGGAGAATGGGAAAAGTGAAGAACAGGAAAATGGGAAAATGGGAATGGGAAAATTGGAGAATGGGAAAACTGAAAAACTGGAAAATGGGAAAATGGAAAAATGGAAAAATGGAAAAATTGGAGAATGGGAAAACAGGAGAACAGGAAAACTGAAAAACAGGAAAATGGGAAAATGGGAAAACTGAAGAACAGGAAAACTGGAGAACAGGAAAACAGGGGAATGGGAAAACTGAAGAACGGGAAAACTGGAGAACAGGAAAACGGGAAAACTGGAGAACGGGAAAACAGGAGAATGGGAAAACAGGAGAACGGGAAAACAGGAGAACAGGAATATGAAGTTTGAAGCACTCTGCTTCCTTCCTGTGCCAAAGGCACAGCAGAAGGTGCCGCAGGCACCTACTGAAGCCAAAGGAGCACGAAGTGCTCCTTTGGCTTCAGTACTATGATTATTAAGAATAAGAAGTTCACCTCACACCAAAGGAGCGCGAAGCGCGACTTTGGCTTGTGCCGAAGGCACAACGGGCGAGAGCTCGTGTTTGCTTCCTGTGCCGAAGGCACAACGGGTGTGGGCTCGTCATAGCTGGTGTCAGAAGTATTCTTAGTTGCGATACAAGAATAGATCAACTTATTCGGAGTTAGTACAAGGCACAAGCACGTGCTTAGAATATGGTCTATGCGAGACTATGCCTGATGCGAATCAACGAGCGTGAATCTATTTTCTTCCTCGCGCTCGCTGCTCATCAAGTCTTTCTGGTTGTTGCTGCACAACTACCAGCCTGCTCATTTTTGATCCCACGTACATCTCAGTTCCAATATGAACCGTCTTCTTTCTGACCCTCATGCGGAGATTTGTCCAGACTTCACGTCGAACTTTTTACCAAGCGAGCCGCGTGCCGATAATGCCGATCAACAGGCTGCTGAGCTTTTGCAGGCCGTGCGGGCTGCAACCAATGCTGCACAGCGAGTCCAGTGGCAGAACCAAGTTGCTGCGGACCAAGTTGTTTCAGCGGAGCAGCAACGTCTTGCCGACGAGGAAGTAGAACAGCAACTGCAGGCGAGACGCCTTGTGGAGGCTGCGGCAGATGAGGAAGAAAAGAAGAAAAATAGTGCTGCAACCTATGACCATGTCGACCTAAATGAACGATCCATCATGATCATCAAGCTCAGCCAAATGGCGTCCAACAGCCTCATCTTGATGGGTTCCCGGCTCATCCATAAGAGATAAAAAGGTATATGGTGTGTGCACGAAAGCCGGTTTTTTTACTTCTCGAACAAATACCAATGGAGTATTCGACTGACGATATCACGACGGGCAGGAATCTGCAATCCTTAGCGGTGCGTCGCTCTCTTAATATGAGGGCAAGATAATAACAGACATACCATGGGTGGCCACCAGTATATGTGCAGTGCGTGCTGCCTGAGCATCCTCTTCCTCGCTCTAACCTAATAGCTCAGCGGCGCTAGTTACATTCTGGGTACGCTTGTCCCGATCTATTCCCATATGCCGTTAAACTTCTTTATCCAGACCTACGATTATGCTTGTTCACTTCACGAAGAGGTAATGCACTTGTTCCGTGATGGGCCTCGCTTTGGGTATCGATGATATCCTGTTCGTAGTGGACATTCCTGCTTCGGTCGCGCTGGACCAAGATAAAAGGTCTCTATATCATTGCACGATATGCCCCCTTTTTCCCCATTACCGTGTACCTATGGCGTGCGTTCATTCCCACCACACATCCCCCAAATAATGAATTGATACGCTGTGCTTTAGTGTCCTTGGCCCCAGACGTGAACCACAATGTATGTGAACGTGCAGCTGACTTTCACTGATGACGACGCTTACTGCATAACTTCGCCAGAAATGCCAGACATTAAACAATATTTCCGCATGTACGTGCATGGTATATGCTGCATGCACGTCCTTTCCGAGCGCTGCTATTTCATCTCACAGGTTTCGCAGTGATAGGATTCACTTGCTCTGAATGTACCTTTCCTCACCTCGCAACATATACATGCTTCTGATCCAATTCACCCAGGCTTTTTTATTCTCAGAACGTATGTACTCTGGAACAACAATAGAATCGTACTCGTATCCATGATGTCGTTCCTTTTTGTGAGTCCCATGCTCTACCACACCCAGCTCATGGTTAATAAATAAGTCAGGCCATCATCGTAGCATCCATCGGCATTTCGTTTACTGCTAATGCCGACTCTAATAGTTTGTGCTCTCACCTCCTCCCACTACTATTCGCACATGTTCGCTCCGCTTTCACAGTTACGACTAGTGCAATCCCAAGCATCCCAGGCTGTTACTGGAGCTCGGACAGTTTCCTATTCTTCATGCCGTTTGTTCTCTTGTTTGTGTTCGCACTCGGTATGCCACCGGAAACCGGGAGTGTACATTACGAACAGCTGACTGACGTAATCCCCAGTACTTGTCATCCTCACCCTCATACGCGTTATACACAGCTGGCGGTTGGCCAAGGGCCATCTGCACGCCGTCCTGGTGAAGCATAACATATTCTACTATGCATGTGGCTTGTGTGAGTTAGGTCTTACATATGTTTCAGTGCTCATCAAATGATAATTATCGTTTCAAAAGTGCTCTCTGCCGTGAACGTTCTTCTGCCAATACTGGCTTCGAATGTGCGTAAACAATACCCTTCAATGCGATGGAGTCATTGATGTTTCACACAACTAGTACATATACTATAACCTCCTCGAACAGTATGTACCTCCAACCTTTGTTGCAGATTCCATGACTGACCTCAAAACATGCATATACAGTTTGCAAGTCTTTATTCTTGCAATCCTCGCCACGCGCATGCACCTCCACCTCTGGCATATCGACCAGCTTGTGTACGTGTCTGAGGCCGTAGACTGTACAGTGTGACATCTTATCGTGTGGGTACCCGGCATCATTTGTGGAGTGAACTACGGGATCACTGGTAGAGTGTGGTGTTTGTAACGTGCTTAACTTATGGGAATCCATTTTATCATAGGCGTGAGATGTATTGGGAGATGATGAACTTGTGAGCAAGTCCGTCGAGGACAACGTGAGCGACGACAGCGACCGAAAACAACGATCGGAGATAGCATTCGGCGTGTACTATGCAATAACCATCTTGGTACTGAACTGAAATGCAGCACAAGTGAATACATAAGAACTATATCGAACCAGCAAATGCGTACAGGATTACGTACTCGCATGATTGAAAGACTATCAGATGCGAGACACGGAATCGTCTTTCTGATCCAGACACTCGGAGTCCGCTATGAACAAGGCGGAGCAAATAGGCATCATTGTTACTGATTGCTATACAAGAGTCTATTCAGCGACCCTGATAACTTCGCTAATCAAGGGTACAGACTGCCAGTCAACCGCTTGAATTGATATACTCCTGCAGCAAAATGTGAATAATACCCGAACATGTTCTCGCCAACACGGAATATAAGGCGTCAGTCAGATGATAAATATGGTACACCTCTCCAACCCGCTGACCATTCGCCATTCTCCATCACCCGTCTACCAATTACTGATTCCTGCATCAACGGATCAATTGGTATTACATTACATCATCACGCGCGGATTCTTAGAATAAACGCGTGTCTAAAACGGCTAGTTCATCAAGCCTTTCAGAAGCAAGCTTCAAGAATCAAGGACCAGCATAATGAGCATATGCGAGTTTTGAATCAACTTGTGTGTATGTTGATCAGGCCTACACTTAGTAGTCACCTTGTTCTACATATGACTTAGTGGAGGATCTCAACCAACTCGCGTCTGGCTATTTGGTAGGCGGCGTACCACTCCACCCAACCCTGTGTACTCAAGTACAAAACGTGGTGATTATTATATCGCGCAGTTGATTTTTTCCTGCCTCGCAGCTAAAAATACACAACGCTTGTAGAACACCGCAAGGGTGCCGGCAACGCTCGGCCATTCTCTAGTGTGTTTTGCGTCTTAATAAAGTATTTATGACGATTTCATCAGGGAAATTACTGAACTTTTCCGACACTAGCTGTGACTTTCATCAAGTTACGCCACGCCTAGTGCAGCCTGTGACGGGCCGCGTCAACCTAGATGAACGACCCATCATGATCATCAAGCTCAGCCAAATGTATCAGAGAGAGATGAGCCGAGGCGAGACGCCCAGCGACAACCACAACAGCTATCAAACAGACGACGTTAGAATACACGAAATACAAGTGCGTAGGCTATACCTATCAAACAGACGAGCACGAAACTAAGAAAAGGGAAAGAGACTAAACTACGAAAAAGGAAACTGAATCGAAAGTCAGCAGCGCTCATGACAAAATCGCGCCCGAAATATTTACAGCCTCATCTTGATGTATTCCCAGGTCATTCATAAGAGATAAAAAGGTGCATGGTGTGCGCGCGAAAGCCAGTGTTTTAACTCTCGAACAAATGTCAATGGAGTATTCAGCTGACGATATCACGGCGGGCAGGAGTCTGCAATTCTTAGCGGTGCGTCACTTTCTTAATATGAGGGCAAGAATAATAACAGACATACCATGGGTGGCCACCAGTATATGTACAGTGCGTGCTGCCTGAACACCGTCTTCCTAGCTCTAACCTGATCGCTCAGCGGCGCTAGCTACATTATGGGTACTCTTGTCCCAATCTATTCCCGTTTGCCGTTAAAATTGTTTATCCAGACCTATGATTATGCTTGTTCACTTCACGAAGAGGTAATGCACTTGTTCAATGATACGCCTCGCTTTTGGTATCGATAATATCCTATTCGAAGTGGACATTCCTGCTTCGGTCGCGCTGGACCAAGATAAAAGGCCTTTATATCATTGCACGATATGTCCCCTTTTTCCTCATTACTGCGTACCTATGGCGTGCGTTCATTCCCACTACACATCTTTCAAATAATGAATTGATACGTTGTGCTTCAGTGTACTTGGCCGCGAACGAGAACCTCAGTGTATGTGAACATGCAACTGACTTTCACTGATGACGACGCTTACTGCATAACTTCGCCAGAAATGCCGGACATTGAACGATATTTCTGCATGTACGTGCATGGTACATGCTGCATGCACGTCCCTTCCGAGCGCTGCTGTTTCCTCTCACAGGTTTCGCAGTGATATCACTCACTTGCTCTGAATGTATCTTTCCTTACCCCGCGACATATACATGCTCCTGATCCAATTCACTCAGGCTTTTTTATTCTCAGAACGTATGCGCTCTGGAACAACAATAGAATCGTACTCATAACCATGATGTCGATCCTTTTTGTGAGTCACATGCCCTCACCACACCTAGCTCATGGTTGACTACTAAGTCAGGCTGTCATTGTAGCATCCATCGGCGTTGCGTTTAACGCTAATGCCACCTCTGATGGTTTGTGCTCTCACCTTTCCCACCCACTATTCGCCATATTTACTCCACTTTCGCAGTCACGACTAGCGCGATCCCAGGCATCACAGGCTGCTCCCAGAGCCCCCAAGGTGTCCCATTCTTCTCTTCATTTATTATGTTGTTTTTGTTTCAACTAGGTCTGTAGTCTGGAACTGGGAGCATATATTACAGATTCGCCCGCTGACTGACGCTCTACCCAGGACTGATCTCCCTCACACTCATACGCGTTATTAAGAGCTGGCGGTCGGCCAAGGTCCATCTGTACGGCGTCCTAGTGAAGCACAACATATACTACTATACATGCGGTCTGCGTGAGTCAGGCCTTACATATGTTTCCGTGCTCATCAAATGATGATTATCGATTCAATAGTTCTCTCGGTCGCAAATTTCCTTCTGCTAATGCTGCTTTCGGATGTGCGTAAACAATAGCCTTCAATACGATGGAGTCATTAATGTTTCGCACAACTAGTCCATATACCACCCCCTCCTCGAAGGGTATGCACCTCCAACTTCTGTTGCAGATTCCATGACTGATATCAAAACATACATATACAGTTTTGAGGTCTGTATTCTTGCAATCCTCGCCACGCGCATGCACCTCCACCTCTGGCATATCGACAGGCATGTGTACGTGTCTGAGGCCGTAGACTGTACGATGTGACGTCTTATCGCGTGGATTATTTGTGGAGTGGACTACGGGATCGCTGGTCGAGTTTGGGGTTTGTGACATCCTTAACTTATAGGAATCCATTTTTTGTCATGGGCGTACTGTTGGGTTCCGGATTGAAGTCCGAGCCGGAGACGTCAGAATGAGATATTCCGAGCGCAACCGCACGACGTCTGACGTCGGCCGTCATATACTATGCTATAAAGTGTCAACTCCTACACTACAAAATTGTCTTTCTATCTCTATGCTAACTACATATAAAGTTACCAAGTCCCCCGTTCGCGCATCTCAGTCGTTATCGAAGACTGAAATGTAAGCATTATGTTCCCCGTCACTCACAATAGCGAGCTGACATACTCCGTAGAATATATTCTCGTAACTGGTAGTTCTAGTAATATAACGGAGTCGTCATCGAAGACTGAGATGATATATTCTCGTTACAGCTCTCTCCGTACTCCCGCTCGCTTCTGATCACCAGACGTGCGATGGGATACGATACTCAGCCATGGCACCAGTGTCATCGTCCAACGAGGCTTGGGATGGTGCCACGCCCGATACCTGGGAAGACTGCCTGCGTATAAGCCAGCCTTTGAGCATCCTTCCTGCTGATGATAAATTCGATGGTACAGGCAGTCCGCGCTTGTCAACCTGCTCATAAAATTAGAACAACCCGCAGCATCGACCGCTTAAAACTACTCCATTGGATGCTACAGACCCGACACATCGCGAATGCAGTTAACCCATTACCGCTTCCACTGAATCCCATGCCAATAGCACTGCTCTTCTCCCTCTTCACCAGAATACAGCGGTACTTGTATTTGCTCTCCACTTTGAGTTCTATGCCCATCCCCCCGAGTATACACGTGATAACTTCGTGAGGAGGTCTGGTCAACAGCGCCATGGTGGATGTGCAAGACATCTTTTGGCGACGACGAAGACGAGAACATGCATCTGGCTTTACTGAACGAGAAGGATGCGTCTCGTGCAGGATATGATCTGGATAGGTCCGCATTTCTGATATTCACTCTCGAGGCAGGACTTGGCGAAGGATATTCTGTCCTATGAGAAGCAGAGAATCGCCTCACACGTCCCTGCCAGCCTTGGCGGTATTCTTCCTCCGGAATCATTGCATGACGTTCCGTGCTTTGTGTTCTTCTTGAGTGATTTGATTGAGCGGCTGAAGGGCTCAACCATAAAGGTGAGGATGTTCCGCCGGGTTTTCTCGGCTTGCCTTGGCGTCGGTGATGTTGGATCCCCTGCGCTGAGGGCCGAAGACCTGGAATGAAAAACTGAAACATCGTCGACGCCATTCTGCGCATCTATTCTCCTCTGTGATAGAGGATGCTCCAGCAGCAGTGCTCTCCGACGGCACGCAGGACGTGGATCCATTGGCCACAACTTGCTTATCTTTTGTACCAGAAATCCTGTCCAAAATAAAAGGTGGTGGGAGCCTGTTGAACTGATACCACCGCATGTGTTGACAGCCCGAAACAAACTGTCTTTCGTAGAGATGAGGGGCTTACTGGAGAAACAGAGACGGTAGGTGTCCGCTTTTGCGCAGCGCGCAACATTGAGAAAGAAAGCTAAGATGCCTGGTGAGGAAGGAGTGCTGGCTGAGGGACGGGAGGTGACCTCGCACTTGCGTCGAAAAAGGAGTCGCGGCTGGACGTTTGCTTTGCAGGAGAACCGATGTATTGGGCAGAAAGGATGCGATCTGAGGTACCCGCCTCTGAACTGTCCTTTTTGGTGATAGACTAGGCTGAAGTGAAGAGCGAAGAGCGTCGATGCAGCTTCGAGTATCATGCCGACTTGGGGTGAATAGTCTCATCCACTAAAATCGTCGGAATGGTGGGCTTTCTTGAGCACCAGCCGTCTAGAATGCGGAAACGGCCACGGCCACGGCAGTCCTCAGCAGATTCCACAAGTCGATGTGCCGAAAGGGCTCACCTTGAGGAGATACATCTAAGGCAGGTGATCCCCCCCTGATTATGGGGTCCTAGAGTTGGGGAAATGACTAAAAGACGGTACACGTCTAGAGAAAGGACTCGTTGAGTCCTGTATAACGTTAGTAAAGAGTGTAGGTATCGTGCTATACGAGACTCACCCCCAGTCGAGTATAAGAGACTGGGGAAAGGGTAAAACGGCTGTAGCGAACGTATTGTAAGCGGAGTTACTATATATGGTAAGTGCGTCGAGAGTAGAGAGCGTTGAGTCAAAAACACAAAAGAAAACTATACTACGTTGGTGGGCTGATTTCCAACAATGACTCGTTCGACAAAGGCTAGGAAGGTGTGAGCAGGATCTCCACATTGTGATCTGGCTGGTGGCGCGACAACAAATACTAAGAACTCGCATAAAACATTGAAAACAAACGGCCGGATAGAGCATTCGGCGTGTACTAGGCAATAGCGATCCTGGTACTGAACTGAAATGCAGCACAAGTGAATACATAAGAACTATATCGAACCAGCAAAGGCGTACAGGATTACGTACTCGCATGATTGAAAGACTATCAGGTGCGAGACACGGGATCGCCTTTCTGATCCAGACACTCGGAGTCCGCTATGGACAGGACGGAGCAAATAGGCATCATTGTTACTGATTGCTATACAAGAGTCTATTCAGCGACCCTGACAACTTCGCTAATCAAGGGTACAATGGATGTGCTAGGTACTGTAGCAAAGATCCGCCAGCTCCTCGGTCATCTCAGTGTCCTTGCCCACATTGAGGAGCAGTCTAGCCATGGGTGTAGCCATGCTCATCTCACTGAAGCGGTTCCGGGTCGTTGAGAACTGTGGCCAAGCACTAGTGATCAGCGGGGTAGTCGTCAAGATGTGCGAGAAAATGAACAGTTCTTATCTATGTAAAACATCTGAACTGTGGGTGTTCTTGGGCACCAGCTGCCGAGGATAGTGTACAGTCAGGTTCGGTGGCGGCAGTATTGAGCGCATAACAAAGCTCAACGTGCCCAAGGATTGAATGCATCTAAGTGCGGGGGTCCTGGTGATGGTTTGGGTTGTGAACAGGAAGGGGTCTGTGCACGCAAAGGGAGAACCGCGGCTCCGTACGGAAGATTAAGGATATAGAAGGAGGTTCTCCTACGGTATATGAGCTTTCGGACATGGATACATTCCTGAAGTCGGGTGCGCAATCGAGAGTCGAAGCTCGCCTCCCTGTGCTACGGTGAGATAAGTATTGAGCTCATGGTGCATATATACCTGATTTTCGAGATGAAAAGATGCTCGAGGATCCGAGCAGCGCGTTCCTGCTTGATGGTAGGAATGAATAAGCAGGAACGGCTAGCCGAGATATGGCTCGAAAAAACGGACGGTTTCTACCTAGTAGACGAAACGGCGAATGATCTCTTGTGGCCGTACACAGGCATGTTCGTTCGAGAATGGGGACGTAGAGCTGGAATAGACTGGAAATGACTGATCGGATGATGACTAGGAAAATGTTGTCAGAATGGCTAGATTGCGATTTAGCTAGTAGGAAGACGAAGAAAAGCTCATGTTGTATGTTGAGAACAAAGGCAGGAGAGAATAGCATGATGTATCCAGGTGGACTCACATGTATTGTAAAATACGGTGTGAGAGGATAGATACGAAGATTGTAGAATCGTACTGGACTGGTGGAGAAAGACAGGGATGCGGGTGGCCGATGAAGAAACAGCGTATTATCCGAAAAAGTAGCTGCGCGCTTGATCTGCACGTGCTGAAGGTGTGAAACGAACACAAGGACGACGCAAAGAAGACACTCGTGAAGACTAACAACATCCTTCCTGACTAAACGAAACGCTCACTCCATCGCAGTTTTCGTTCCGCATTCATCTTTCTGCATACAAGTCAAGATCATCTGGATTCTGAGTAAGTGGTGTATTCGTACAGCATTTGATATTAAGAGCTGAAGTTATGACCAACCCATTAAGTGAATCTCGAAACGAAAATCACGAGGCCTCCAGCCCTTACAAAGACCAAGGACTTCGGAACAATGCCTCGCCAAAAGATCGAAGTAAAGAACAGCATCAGACGCATCCTACACCTGCCCGGTGGACAGCAGATCATCACCTGTTCATGGGATGGGGTATTTCAAGTTTGGGACTTGGAGAGGGGAACGCAGGTCGGGGAGGAATGGAAGGACGAAGACAGTAGAGTGGAGGTCATAGCGTTGTCGCCGGGCGGCAAGATAGTAGCAAGTGGGAGTTGGGATGGGACAGTGAGATTGTGGAACGTCGACACGGGCAAGGTCATCAACACATGGACGGGACACACAGATAAAATAAATTCTGTGTGCTGGAGTCCAGACGGAGGGCGATTGGTGAGTGGATCGGAAGATAGAACATTCAGAGTGTGGGATGTCGAGAGGGGAACAACTATCCTCGGACCAATCAAGGCAGGGGGAAACCTGTTGGTGGTTTGCTACTCACCCGATGGCACGAAAATTGTCACGGGCGGGGACGACCTGAAATTTTGGGATGCTAGCAAAGGCGAACTGGTCAAAACATTGGAGCGTTTTACTGTATGCCTGGCATGGACCTTGGATGGAAGGACTCTCATTGCCGGTGGAGGATCCATCGACAAGATCATCAAATTCGACACAGCCACGTGGTCGGAAATCGTTGGAATTCTTGACGGAGATTCGGAAAATTTCGTCAATACGATTTCACTATCTCCCAATGAGCGCATCCTCGCAAGTACATCATACTTTGACAAGACAGCACGACTATGGAATTTCGAAACCAATCAGCCCATTGGAACACCCCTCCACCACGAAGACAAGGTGAACTCCGCCACCTTTTCTGCTGATGGAAAATTCCTTGTCACTGGCTGTGACGACAACCACATATACACCTGGGACCTTTCCGCTATCGTCAAAGACGCTGGCCTTCTGTCAGACATTGTAAGCTTGCATGTATTTCATTCTCAATTACACTGACAACGGATATCCTCCCCAGGCTGATGTTACAGCCCCAAATATGAAAGCTACTCGTCGGGTACCTCCGGGGTTCTTTGATGATGCTCTGCGAGATGCTAATGTACGTGATCTCTATCTATGATCAAATGTTTTGACGAATATGTTGTCAGTTGCGTATCCGTCAATCCCAATCCAATGGGCCAAATCACCACCCCACCCCAACACCACCTCAACCCACCCTCAGTCCCTTTTCTTCCTTCTGGCGCCGTTCCAGGACGCATAGGGCAACCGAGCCTGACCCCCAACCTCGATCCCACTCTCTCAGCTGGACTCGAAGCCTCGTGTCTCACATGCTGCGCAGGCGAAATGCATCAGATATTCAGCTGCGAGAACCACCAGTAGTTGATGTCCCATACACAGCGGGCAAACCTGTACATGTTTTTTTATTCATCATTCTTCTTTATCACTGACTCCTCTTCACAGAGGAACTATCACGCAACAGGGAAGCCACCGTCCGCAGTCCCCACCGCAGGGAGAACAGGAACAATCTCGCGTCCTCATATCACCGGTGCTGGATGGCGCGCTCGTTTCGTGGGCTGGATTTGCTGCATGCCTATTCAAAACACAGACGGTCACCATTAAACACGCAGTCGTAACTACCGCATTGGCTACTGGAACAACATCGCTGATTCGCTGTAATACACGGTGGATGCTGGACTCATTGCTTACTCTGGATCGGCAACGTCTGTTGAGCACAAGGGATGGAGATTTGTGGTTCTTGTTTCTCGTTGACATTTTCTATTGTCTTGTCTAGTTCCCATGGTCCTCCTGTACCCCGTCATCCTACTGTATTTCCTACTTCTTCCGCTTCCGTTTTCTTTTGTGACATCAGTCTTGTCTGTGTAGACCCTTCAGCTCACTTCATGTGACATATACACCGCTTGCAGTATGTACATGCCCTATTAACTTTGCATTCAGCTCTTGTCGATGGTTGCGACTTTGTTGAACGAATCACGCGCTGAGCATGCTTTCACTCCTGTGCAAGTGTTCTTGCTGTTGTTGTTAGCGTCCGTATTATTCCCCTTACCGAATCTCCTTGGCCTTTTATACAACGACCTGAAAATGGCCGGCTCCCTTTGTACGTGGAAGTTTCTCCTGTCAAATGAAGTACTGTAGTTTTCATGAATATATCTCTTTCGCGCCCCCATGTACATTACTAGGCGCCATAATCTGCACGTTATAAACCACTCAGCTCTTGAACAGGTTGCAGGGAAAGTCTACAATAGTTGGTCTATACCGTTTCACTTACACCAGTTTCTCATAATCGTCGATTTCGTTTTCCAACCATAGCAAGATGACTCAACTTCTTCATACTTCTTGGAGGAAGGCCCTGTATTCAAAGTACCGCGTCTTGCCTATGACATGTGGTGTCAGTATCATGCAAGATTGGAACGTGAACTTTGTGTCACAAAGCGTCGAAGGCATGATACGAGAATGCACAGTCATTGGGCAGATGAAGTTGTAAGTGCTGCCAGGACTTGGCACAGACGCTCCAAGAGCTTTTGATCAACGTCACGCTTGACATATGTTGGTTCTTGTCGTCTGTTATTCAGTGACTGTCAAACACGTTGCCTGAGGAAGATGGAAGACACTTGAAATCGACTTGATTGGAATTTGGCTGCACACCAGCAATGCTATGAATTTATGATGATCAAAAATACATACATGGGAAATTCAAAGGCAGGAGACGAGTTGTTGGCAGGCAGAAGGCTGGGGAGGTATGACCAAGCTCGGGTGCGATTGGTTGATACAGTCGACTTGATGATCAGGTCAGACACGGTCCTATAGTGCATACGTTACCACATGTGATTCTTCCAAATTCCGGTGTTCTCTCCTTGTTTCTATGACCTCATGATGTTGCTCACTCGATGTTTTGTTAGCATCATCATTACTTCACCTAGGGCCTAATGATTTTGAGGACTTCCATCAGGTGAGTATGTACATGGAGCGCAGGAGTTGACTCGGGACCTGTCACCTAATTACTGAACAGCATCAAAAGTTCGCAAGTATATGCTAGTCAATCCTTGTACTTTGACCATAAGCGAAGCTTCAGCCTGTATATAGCAGAGCTACCCTTGGACGATCGGAGCGTCAGCGATGAAGAAACTGTGCGTAATATAGGAAAACAAGAAGCTCGGGCACTTTATCATTATCATGAGGCTGGTGGCCACTACTGCTTCCGCGTTCAACTAGTACACCGGAGTTCGAATGTCAGATTCAGCTTCAGACGCATATATCACGCCCAGGTTTGTTGACCTCGATGACTTTAAATGAAGATCAATTCGGGTTCGAGTGTGCGTCCCAGCCTGTGCGTTTTTTCCTCCTTCTAGGTTCTTTCGCAGTCTCACTTTCACGCAGAGGAATTATCATGCGCCGAAAAAGAAGAGAAATGCGAAACCCGCTCGACCTCCCAATGCTTCTCAACCACCACCACCACCACCATCATCGCAGAAATCAGCTGCCACTACCACAGAATCCGATGCGCTTCCTGCAGTTGCCACTACCGCATTGGCAACTGGAACGTCATCGCACACTGATATCACCATAAAGCAGGCTGGATGGTGGACTCGGTTCTTGCTATGGATCGGTGGCGTGTCCGTTCAGTACACGGACAGTCAACATTAGGGAAGATAGATGACGAATTTCATGCATCTTTTTGATTTTCCTACCCTCATCCCATGGCTTTCCTGCGTTCCATCACCCGCTATCATGTTAATGTTGTCGATGCTTTGACACTTCTCGTGTGTTGTGCATTTGCTTTACGCGGCTCAATGGACAGAGAGGTCACATTCGAACGCCGTGCTGTATATCCGTTATCGGAGTCGCTACGATAAATCGAGGCCAAGATGTATTGTACAGATGCGGATTTTCAGTGAAATAAGACTGATACCGTGACCGAGCATTCTTTTGTCCTAGATGATGGACAGTTGTTGCATGCATGCTTGCCTATCTTTGAATTTCAGCGAAATTTATTAAATCAATTAAGAGCCTTGTTTGCTGTACAGGTAAATCATAAGTTACAAGAGGGATAGTGCATCTTGCGCAGAGATCTAACTGATTATTGCACCGTGCAGAGGCTCGTGTCCAACTTGAAAGTCTTGCGGGGATCAGGAACCATCTAGATCATACGTTGTATGGCATCATCAAATTTTGGCGCACGGGAAACATATCAAGTGCAGTCCACAGCTCTGGTGCCCTAGTGTATATTCCTCTGTCCAACGTGTCGCCTGCGGACCGTGCGGCGTGATGTTTTATCGTGTCGCTTATTCGGACTTGGGACACGCCTAACTTATAGGAATGTACTTTTGTCATGCGCTTGAGATATAATAGGATATGAGCCCGTGAATTACCCTGATCGACACATCCCCCAATGGATTCTTGGAAGAGATGCCTCCTCCACCCCTCACATTCTCACTGACCTTCATGACATCGTTCGTCTAGTCAGGTACATTAACGTTACGAAACGACTGAAGGCGATTTATGGTAAGGTACCTCTGCCAGTCAACCGCTTAACTGATACATACCCGCAGTGAAATGTGAATAAGATCACTCGAATATGCTCTCGCACATTTACCAGATCATCAAGGGTCTTGATGATCTGCATCAGTCAGATGATGAATATGGTACACTCCTCCAACCTGCTGACTATTCTCCATTACCCATCTACCAAATTGCCAATTACTGGTTCCTGTATCAATCCAGATCAATCTGTATTAGATGTCATCATCACGTGTGTATTCTTATAATAGGTTTGTGTCTAGTTCATCAAGCCTTTCAGAAGCAAGCTCCAAGAATCAAGGACCACCATAATGAACACATGCAAGTTTTGAATCAACTTGCGCGTGTGTTGATCAAGCCTACACTTATTAGGTCGCCTTGTTCTACATATGACTTAGTGGAGGATCTCAACCAACTCGCATCTAGCTATTTGGTAGGCGGCGTAACCACGACTCCACCCAACCCTGTGCACTCAGGTACAAAACATAGTGATTCTTATATCGCGCGGTTGATCTACTCCTGCATCGCGATTCGCAACTAAAAATACACAACACCCGCAGAATAAGGGTGCCGGCGAAGCTCGGCCATTCTCTAGTGTGTTTTGCGTCTTAATAGAGTATTTATCACCACTCTATTAGGAAATTACTGACACCAGCTGTGACTTTCGTCAAGTTGTGCCCTGCCTGGTGGAGCGTGTGACCACATCAACGGTCCATCATGATCATCAAGCTCAGACAAATGGCGTCCAACAGCCTCATCTTGTTGGGTTCCCAGCTCATTCAAAAGAGATAAAAAGGTGCATGAATTATGCGTGAATCCCCGTTTTTTCTTTACCTCTCGAACAAATGCAGATGCAGTATTCAGTTGATGATATCGCAGCGGCGAGAAATCTGCAATTCTTAGTGGTACGTCGCTTTGTTAGTGCGAGAGCAAGATAATAACAAATATACCATGGATGGCCACCAGTACATATGCAGTGCGTGCTGCCTGAAAATCTTCTTCCTAGTTCTAACCTAATAGCTCAGTGGCGCAAGTTACATTCTGGGTACGCTTGTCCCAATCTATTCCCGTCCCCCGTTAAACTTGTTTATCCAGACTTATGATTATGCTTGTTTACTTCACGAAGAGGTAACGCACTTGTTCCGTGATACGCCTCGCTTTTGGTATCGATAATATCCTGTTCGTAGTGGACATTCCTGCTTCGGTCGCGCTGGACCAGGATAAAAGGCCTTTATATCATTGCACGATATGTACCCTTTTTCCTCAGTACTGCGTACCTATGGCGTGCGTTCATTCCCACCGCACATTCCTCAGATAATGAATTGACATGTTGTGCTCCAGTGACCTTGACCCCGGATGAGAACGTCAATGTATGTGAACATGCAGCAGACTTCCACTGATGATGACGCTTACTGCATGACTTGGCCAGACATGCAGGATGTTAACCAATATTTACGCATGTACGTGCACGGTACATGCTACATACATGTCCTTTCTGAGCGCTGCTGTTTCCTCTCACAGGTTTCGCAGTGATATCACTCACTTGCTCTGAATGTATCTTTCCTTACCCCGCGACACATACGTGCTCCTGATTAAATCCACCCAGGCTTTTTTATTCTCAGAACGTATGCGCTCTGGGACAACAATAGAATTGTACTCGTAGCCATGATGTTGACCCTTTTTGTGAGTCACATGCCCTCACCACACCTAGCTCATGGTTGATGAATCAGTTAGGCTACCATCGTCTCATCCATCGTCATTGTGTTTATTGCTAGTGCTACCTCTGATGGTTTGTGCTCTCACCTTTCCCTCCCACTATTCGCTATATTTACTCCACTTTTGCAGTCACGACTAGCGCGATCCCAGGCATCCCAGGCTGCTCCCTTCACGCTCAAGATGTCCGATTCTTCTTGCCGTATATTATTTTGTTTGTGTTTCAACTGGGTCTGTAGTCGGGAGCTGGGAACATATATGGCGGACTCGCCCGCTGATGCTCTCCCCAGGACTGATCTCCCTCACGCTCATACGCGTTATACAGAGCTGGCGGTTGGCCAAGGGCCATCTGCACGCCATCCTAGTGAAGCATAACATATGCTACTATGCATGCGGTCTACGTGAGTCTGGCCTTACATATGTTCCCGTGCTCATCAAACGAGGATTATCGTTTCAAAAGTTTTCTCAGCCTTGAACGTCCTTTTGCCAATACTTGTTTCGGATGTGCGTAAAAAATACCTTTCAACACGATGGAGTCATTGATGTTTCACACAACTAGCCCATATACTACTCCCTCCTCCAAGAGTATGCACGTCCAACTTTTGTTGCAAATTCCATGGCTGACCTCAAAACATGCATATACAGCTCGCAGGTCTTTATTCTTGCAATCCTCGCCACGCGCATGCACCTCCACCTCTGGCATATCGACCGGCTTGTGTACGTGTCTGAGGCCGTAGACTGTACAGTATGACATATCACCGCGTGGGTTATTTGGCGTCGTTTGTGGAGTGGACTACGGGATCGCTGGTCGAGTTTGGGGTTTGTGACGTGTTTAACTTATAAGAATCCATTTTTGTCATGGGCGTGAGATGTAATGGGATATGATGAACTCGCGAGCAAGCCTGTCGAGGATAACGTGAACGACGACAGCGACCATTTTCTTGGTCGCTTTGCTCACAGAAACCCTCACTTTCGTGCATGTGAGATTGAAGGAATTCATGGAGGGCCACCGTGATGTCGTTGAAGGCGTCTGCAGTAAGCACTTGGGTGGTGGTGTGGGTGAGTGTCTACTGCGTACGGACGTCTTGTTGGAATCCGGTCCGTCCGAGAGTGAGGCGGACTCGAGCTAATCTGTAATGGGCGAGCGAAACCCAAAATGAGAAGAGCGAGCGACGCGTTTGACGTCGGCCGAGAATTCTCGATATTGCATCTGTCTGCTCCTTCGTTACTAAAATTTTCCTGTCTCTATGTTAGTTAGTATAAAGCCACGAGTAGAACCACCGCCGCATCTCAGTTCAATTCAGAGACTGAGATGTGAGTACATACATTTTTTCCCGTCCTATACATTTAACTAACGACCACGTAGTTTACCGTCGTCGTTCTAGGTACTTGTCAGATAGTTCTATGAGTTCAATTCAGAGACTGAGATTTTACCGTCGTCGTTCTAGCGTTACCGTTCCCTCCCGCTTGTACCAAATAACCAGACGTCTAACCTCTAGAATATAGTAGGTAGGGTATGTGTTTGCATACAAACTCCCGCGAGAGCAACTACAACTGGGAAGACGATACCGACGACAAAGATGTGACTAGAGACAAGCCCAGGCCCGTTTGTCAACATTGAATCCATCCTATCACGAAAACTCTAATCGATGGATTCAACTAACGCCGTCATCATAATCTGAATCAGTCTACACTTAGCATAGAGGTCTCAAGATCTTATGTTTGTAGGCAAGCGGAGTCCCCCAGTTCCATACTCGGGGGACTCGGTCACATTTACTGCAATCAGAGAGTCGCAGAATACAGTAGCGAAAGCTGTGAGCAATCGGGGACTCGTCAATGAGATAGAAGAAACTAATATGAGAGATGGAGGCTCGAGAGGTTGAAGACAAGAGACCCCATGCATAGTAGAATATGTTATGCTTCACCATGATGGCGTGCAGATGGCCCTTGGCCGACCGCCAGCCCTGTACGACACGTACGAGTGTTAGTGTGACCAGTCCTGGAAAGAGCGTCAGTCATCGTGACTCTGTGATATATATTACAAGTTCCCAGCGACATACCCAGTTGAAAGATAAACAAGAGAAGAAACGGCATGAAGAATTGGACACCAGTTGAGCTCCAGTAATAGCCTGTGATGCCTGGGATCGCGCTAGTCATGACTACCAAAGCGGAGTGAATACGGGCAAATAGTAGTGGGGGAAGGTGAGAGCACACACCACGAAAGGTGGCGATAGCGGTAAAACAAATGCCGATGAAGGCATACGATGATGACCTGACTAGTTCATCAACCATGTGTTGAGGGCATGAGACTTACACAAAGGGTGGACAGCATGGCTGCGAGTACATTTCTATTACTGTTCCAGAGTGTATATGTTCTGAGCACGGAAAAGCCTGGATAATTCGGATCAGAAGCATGTGTATGTCGCGGGGGAAGGAGAGATACATTCAGAGCAGGTGAGTGATATCACTCCGAAACCTATGAGGAAAAAGCAGCGCTCGGCAAGGATGTGCATGTAGCATGTACCGTGCACGCACATGAGTAGATATCGACTGACATCTGGCATTTCTGGAGAAGTTATACGGTTAGCGTCATTACTTGGTGGGTAACTCCGCTGCATGTTCACATACATCAGGGTTCTCGTTCGGGGCGAAGTTCACTGAAGCACAACATGTCAATTCATCCTCGTCGTCTGCGGTGCGGAACTGCAAACGAGCATCGACTAAACCTTTGTTGGTCCAATAATAGATCTCAGAATAGTGGCCTTTGTCAAGTTTGCGCAACGCGAAATCCTGAGACTGAAATGTTCCTCGTTGGCACACAAGGGCCGTGGACGTATGGGAATGGGAATGTGCTTGAGTGTGCAACTTGATGAAAATCATAGCTGGTGTCAGAGAAGCTCTGTAATTGTAATTTCGCTGATAAAATCGTAATAAATACTCTATTACATGTAAGATGCACTAGAGAATGGCCGCGGCGGAGCTTAGCCGGCAGCCCCTAGCGTTGTGTATTTTTAGTTGCGATGCAGGGCAGGAATAGATCAACTGCGCAATTATATTCTGAGTTAGTACGAGGCAAAGCCTTTAATTCAATAATACCGATCAACAGGCTGCTGAGTTTCTGCAGGCCAGTGTGGGCTGCAACCAATGCTCCACAGCGAGTCCAGTGGCATCCAACAGCCTCATATTGATGGGTTCCTAGGTCATTCATAAGAGATAAAAAGGTGCATGGTGTGTGCGGGAACTTAGCCGGGTTTTTTTTTGCCTCTTGAACAAATGTCCAATGGAGTATTCGGCTGACGATATCACGACGGGCAGGAATCTGCAATCCTTAGCGGTGCGTCGCTTTCTTACTAATATGAGGGCAAGAAAATAACAGACATACCATGGGTGGCCACCAGTATATGTGCAGTGCGTGCTGCCTGAGCAGCTTCCTCTTCGCTCTAACATGATAGCTCAGCGGCAGCTAGTTACATTCTGGGTACGCTTATCCCGATCCATTCCCGTCCCCCGTTAAACTTGTTTATCCAGACCTACGATTATGCTTGTTCACTTCACGAAGAGGTAATGCACTTGTTCCGCGATGCGCCTCGCTTTGGGTATCGATAATATCCTGTTCGTAGTGGACATTCCTGCTTCGGTCGCGCTGGACCAAGATAAAAAGCCTTTATATCATTGCACGATATGCCCCCTTTTTCCTCATTACCGTGTACCTATGGCGTGCGTTCATTCCCACCACACATCCCCCGAATTATGAATTGATGCGCTGTGCTTCAGTGTCCTTGGCCCAGGACGAGAACTCCAGTGTATGTAAACGTGCAGCTGACTTCCACTTGATGACGCCGCTTACTGCATAACTTCGCCAGGAATGCCAGACATTGAACAAGTCTTTCCTCATGTACGTGCACGGTACATGCTGCATGCACGTCCCTTCTGAGCGTTGCTGTTTCTTCTCGCAGGTTTCGCAGTGATTATCAACCGCTTGTTCTGAATGTATTTTTCCTTGCCCCGTAAAATATACACGCTCCTGATCCAATTCACCCAGGCTTTTTTATTCTCAGAACGTATGCGCTCTGGAACAACAATAGAATTGTACTCGTAGCCATGATGTTGTTCCTTCTTGTGAGTCACATGCCCTCACCACACCTAGCTCATGGTTGATAAATAAGTCAGGCACTCATCGTAGCATCCGTCAGTATTTCGATGACCACCAATACCTCCTCTGATGGTTTGTGCTCTCACCTTTCCTGCCCACTATTCGCCATATTTACTCCACTTTCGCAGTCACGACTAGCGCTATCCCAGGCATCCCAGGCTGCTCTCTGAACCTCCAAGGTGTCCAATTCTTCTTGCCGTTTATTATGTTGTTTGTGTTTCAACTGGGTCTGTAGTCAGGAATTGGGAGCATCCATTACAGACTCGCCCGCTGACTGACGCTTTTCCCAGGACTGGTCTCCCTCACGCTCGTACGCGTTATACAGAGCTGGCGGTTGGCCAAGGGCCATCTGTATGCCGTTGTGGTGAAGCATAACATATACTACTATGCATGCGCTCTGCGTGAGTCAGGCCTTGCATATGTTTCCATGCTCATAAAACGATGGTTATTGTTTCAAAAGTTCTCTCAGCCGTGAACGTCCTTCTTCCAATACTGATTTCGGATGTGCGTAAACAATACCCTTCAATGCGATAGAGTCATTGATGTTTCACACAACTAGTCCATATACGACACCCTCCTCGAACAGTATGCACCTCCAACATTTGTTGCAAATTCCATGACTGACTTCAAAACATACATATACAGTTTGGAGATCTTTATTCTTGCAATCCTCGCCACGCGCATGCACCTCCACCTCTGGCGTATCGACCGACTTGTGTACGTGTCTGAGGCCGTAGACTGTACAGCGTGACGTCTTATCGTGTGGGTTATTCGGCGTCGTTTGTGGAGTGGACTACGGGCTCTCTGGTCGAGTTTGGGGTTTGTGATGCATGTGAGATTGAAGGAATTCGTGGAGGGCCACCATGATGCCGTTGAAGGCGTTTGTAGTCAGTACTTGGGTGGTGGTGTGGGTGAGGGCTTCAACTGCGTACGGGCGTCTAGCCTCTAGAATATAGGTGGGTTATGTGTTCGCATACGAGCTTCCGCGTGAGCAACTACAACTGGGACGACGATACCGATGACAAGATGTGACTAGAGACAAGCCCGGACCGGGTCGTTGATTTGTCAACATCCTATCACGAAAACTCTATTCGATGGGTTCAACTAACGCCATCATCATCATATCATAATCACATCAATGTATCATATCTGATACTTCATAAAAATGGGGCATTCGGATCACGGTATGTAATTACGAGCTCCAGTCACGGCCTTAAAAGCGTAAGGCCTTTCCCCGAGTATGAGTAACAAATACAAATACAACTTCAAGTGCTGCACCTCTTTGTTCGATCACGACCACTGTCTCTACGTAGTAGCGAATTCAATATGACGCGGTGCGTATTGTTCGCAGAACCGACGCTAATCACCGCAAGTAAACTATCTGTAGATATTCACGACCCACGAGGAACACCACTTTCTACGGCGCACGTCCGCCATTGAGGAGACCGCCCCAGATGATCAATTTACAAGCTCCCACTCAGTTTACACACCGAGGACTCTTCTGCATCATATATTTCTCAGGTGTTCGGTGCTGGATGAACTCAACAGACAGTCCGTAGATTCCTATCACCTCGGATCATAGTAAACCGGTGCATAGTGGACAATCCGAGCACATACTGATGTTTATAGTAGCTGTTCTGTGGCCAAAGCGATTGACGAACGATATTACGTGTTAGTCTTGATCGCAGGCCCAACGAACTTGCAGATATACCCATCATTTGAGAGGGAGTATCGATTACTAAGGGCACTCGCAAGCTGAGGCTCATCATAGTCATCTCCATTGGCCTAGGCAAGACGACAGCCTTGCTCGAACCTCTGTTTGATCACGACTACTCCGCATCCAGTGTCCAACTAGCCCGCTGTATGATGGTCCTGATCGACATCTCCCGTCATCCATATAATCACACCTCCAATGCCGTTCTCGGAAGAGATGCCCCCTCCACCCCTCATATTCTTGCCGACCCTGACGCCATCGTTCATTCAGTCAGTACATCAATGCTACGAAACGACTGAAAGCGATTGTTGGTGTGGTGCCTCTGCCAGTCAACCGCTTGAACTGATACACGCCTGTAGCGAAATGTGAATCAGATCTCTCGAACATGTTTTCGCTGACATGGAATCCACCCTAACATCATTCAGATGGAAACTATGGTCCACCTCGCCAACCATTCTCTCTTACCCATATACTCCCTTACTGAGTCTTGTATCAATTCAGATCAATCTGCTTGATCCGGACGAGAATGTGTTATCTTCTTTCAGTCTGCTTTACCTTTCATGATCGTGTGCATTAGTATCATCCCATCTTCTAAAAAATGTGCGTCTACAACAGCCCGTGTTGACCAAAAGATGTTGAGCCTTCGTTGTTGAAGCGGAACCCCACAAAACGGGGGCCGGGTAGACTGGGGGGCACCTGGGTCCCGACAATAGAGCTAAGTCCCTCCAAAGTGGTTTCGTGTTTCAAGGGCTGATGGTATTTCAAACTAGAAATCTTTCAGAAGCAAGCCTCAAGAATCAAAGTCTACCAATAATGAACACACGCGAGTTTCCCAATCAACTTGCGTGTTTGTTGATCAAATCTGTACCATACTAGGTCACCTTGTTTTCCATAGTGCTTAGTTTGGGGGCTTCTCAACCAAATCCTGTCTAGTACAAAATGCGGTGATTAAGATACCGCGTGGTCAATATATTCCTGCAATGCTGCTAAGAATACACACTCCTGTAGAACAAGGATGCTGGCGAAGCTCGGTCCTCCTCTAGTGTATCTTGCTTCTGAATGGAGCACTTATGGCTATTTTCTCAGCGAAGCTACTCAACTTTTCTGACACCAACTATAGCTTTTATCAAGTTGCGCCACCCCTGATACAGCCCATGATCACATCAACTCTAAATCAAGTGTCCAATGCCGTGATCACTGATCATCAAGCTCAACCAAATGGTGTGCCCAATATTGCCTATCCCATCTTGATATGTTCGCAGCTCATTCATGAGAGATAAGAAGGTGCACAATGTGTGCGCTAAACCCACTGATTTTTTACCTCTCGAACGAATACCGATGGAGTATTCGGCTGACGATATTGCAGCGGCCAAGAGTCTGCAACTCGAAGCGGTACGTCTCTTTCTTAATATGAGGGCAAGATGGTAACAGATACGCCATATGCTACCAGTACCTATACAGTGCGTACTGTCCGAACTGCTTCTGCCTCGTTCTAACTTGACAGTTCAGCGTTGATAGCTACATTCTGGGTAGGCTTGTCCTGATCCATTCCCGTCCGCCGTTAAACTCGCCTATTCAGGCTTATGATTATGTTTGTTCACTTAACGAAGAGGTAATGTACTCGTACCGTGATACACCTCGATTTTGATACTGATAATACATTGTTCACAGTGGACATTCCTGATTCAGTCGCGCTGGACCAAAGTGAAAGGCCTTTATATCATTACACGATGTGTGCCCTTTTGTCTCATCACCACGAACCTATATTGTACGTTCAGCTCTAGCACATACACATCGATAACAAATTAACATGCTGTGCTTCAGTGAACTCCACTCCGAACGAAAATCCCAATGTATGTGAACGTGTAGCGGACTTATCGACTGACGGATGTACATTACTACATGACTTCTCCAGAAATGCCGGATATTGATCGATGTTTCCTCATGTACGTGCACAATAAATGCTGTATGCACATCCTTGCCGAGCGAGGTGCTTCCCTCTCACAGGTTTCAGCTTGATGTCAATCACCTGCTCTGAATGTATGTCTCCTTCCTCCGCGACATACACGTGCTTCTGATCTGATCCATCTAGCCTTCTTTGTCCTCAGAACGTATGCGCTGTGGAACAACAATAAAGTCTTACTCGTAGCTATGCTGTCTGCCCTTTTCGTGAGTCCCATGCCCTCGTCACACCCAAGCTCAAGGTTGATAAATAACTCAGGCCGCCATAGTGTCATCCTTCGTTATTTGTTTTACTGCTATTGCCACTGCCTATCGTTTGTGCTCTCACCTTCACCCACTACTATTCGTACACATTTACTCCGCTTTTACAGTTACGACCAGCGCGATCCCAGGCACCACAGGATGCTTCCGGACCTCAGGCAGTGTCCAATTCTCTATGCCGTTCCTTCTCATGTTTTTGTTTGCACTGGGTATGTGCATCTTGGGAACTCGGAGCATACATTTCAGGCACGCGCTGACTGGCGCTCTCCCTAGGACTGGTCTCCCTTACGCTTATACGTGCCCTAAAGAGCTGGCGGATGACCAAGGGCCATCTGCATGCCATCCTTGTGAAGCATAACATATTCTACTATGTATGTGGACTGCGTGAGTCAGGTCTTATATATTATACATGTTTCCGCGCTTATCGGTGATGATTATTTATTTCGAAAGTTCTCTCGGGCCTGAACTTCCTTGTGCCAATGCTGTTTTCCGATGTGCGTAAACCACTATACCCTTCATAAGATCGAGTTATTGATGTTACGAACACCCAGTACGCGTACCACTCCTTCGAAGAGTATGCACCTTCAACTTCTGCTGCAAATTTCTACTGACGACACCCACAAATACACTTACAGTTTCCAGATCTTTATCCTTGCGATCCTCGCCACGCGCATGCATCTCCATCTCTGGCATATCGACCAGCACGTACACAGCTCTGATGCTTCCATGTGTATTTCTATGTCCGACATGTGCGAGTCACCCGCAGACCATGCGGTGTGACGGTCACATCGCCTATTCGGTGTTGTTCGTGGAACGAGGTTTGGACTACGAGATGACTGGTCTGGGTGGTTTGATCGGGTTTGGAATATGTTTAACTTATAGGGAGCTATTTTTGGTGACGGGTAGGAAATGTATTTGAATATGAACCCATGAGGATGGTCAACGAGGACAACGTGACAGGCAACAGGCGCCGAGAACGATGATACGACTACAGTCTACGAAGTACTTTTCTGGGTGGCTTGGATGTCGTCGAGGGCGTTTGTAAGGTCACAGAGATTCTAATTGTTTACGGTGCGGGAGGGTTAGATATGGAGGTGTGAAGGGGGTTTACTCCGTACATGCGTCTAGGGCATTCCAGGGAGGCTATGTATTCGGATATCACTGTGTAAGCCCCAAGCAAGCAACCGTACTCTCCCACCACGAAGTATGATGTAAATTCCTATGCTGTGTCTGAGCTTGAGCAGCGCATGCGTAGTTGGCGAGGGCTTTTGAAGATTGGGGACGGACGAGGACGAGGCGGCCTACGCCGAGGAGGAAGAAGACGCCTGTTTTTGTGGGCGGCGTGGGGAGTTAAAGAGCAAGAAGGGACAGCAGGGAAGGAAGAGCATCGAAGGGAGAAAACACAACCACCCAGGTGAACACACAACCCCGAAACAACACACGCACCATTTGGGTACCTCTTCAAATTTCGCTCCAACACTCTCGCGACCTTGTGCACGTCCGCGCCTTCAAAGTGAAACGCAGAAAAGAAAAATACGGCAGGATCAAAACAAGAATCACTCAACCATCCTCCCATTCACACCCCACCCTCCAACCCACTCCGACCCAAACTTTCTATCCCCCTTGTACCCAAACAGCTCCTCCGCCAGCACGAAGTGCATGTCGAGACCTAGGTATATGCCTGAGCAGAAATGGGGGTCTATGGATGGGGTGTGATGGCGTTGAGTTTTATTGTGAGATGGAGGTAGGCAGGTCTAGATCTTGTGTAGATGTTTGTTTTGGGGAAGGGTCGAAGGGAACACGGATGGTGTACATAATGGAGGATAAGTTGGTGCTTGATTGAAGCGGCGTGTCGTCGATGTCCGTTCCTGGTGCTGCAATGTGGCAGTCTGAGCTACATAGCTAGTAGTTCGGGTGTACAATAGCGTAGGTATTTGCGGCACTCAGGTATTTATATTAGCGACAAGAGAGGGTGAAAGAACTGTTAGGCACGTACACCTGTCCCACGTTAGTGAATGGAGGAGGGCTTTGTCGTCGGTCGAACACAAAAATCACCCTCTCTCTACTTTTCTCTGCACCCGACTTGATCCGATTCCCTTGATTTCCCGGCTGTCTCCGTGGCTCTGTTCTCCTCATCAATGGAATCGCGCCCCATGCCGATTTTCCTCCTAGTCGTTCATGCAGAGCTTGTATCGTGCACTATAACGCGTCTTGTCGCATCTTGAAGCTTGACGTCACATTCCGATCGAACGCCTTCACTCGCCACTAAATAGAAGAAACGACTATCTTCATTCTATCAAGGTCCGACTACGGGAGATACTTTCCTCATACGATAACTCATTCATACTGAAGCTTATGCAAGCCGATATGCTCGCCGTGCTGTCACACTTTTTTGGACGCATTGCCCCTCCCCGTAAGATGGTGAACGCAATGTTATCAGCTTTTGGTTTCTTGAAGACATGCGCTGAAAGATGGACATGACTTGCGCGAGACACATGTGCTGGGGGTCTGTACAGAATCAACGAGAAGGGCCTAACCAGGTCACATACCAGACAGGATTGAAGTCCATGAAGCTGCTCCCTCTCACTGGTGCTGCCAAGGGCCTCTTCAAGAAATCTAATACCAAGTCCGAAAAGCCCCAAGGGAAGCAAAAGGTCGACGGACCCGCAGGACAGGCGTCGCCTGCGAAGAGAGGTGCAGGGCGGAGTAATGTAAAGATATACTGTGGGGGAAGGAGAGATACATTCAGAGCAGGTGAGTGATATCACTCCGAAACCTATGAGTAAAAAGCAGCGCTCGGCAAGGATGTGCATGTAGCATGTACCGTGCACGCATATGAGTAGATATCGACTGATATCTGGCATTTCTGGAGAAGTTATACGGTTAGCGTCATTACTTGGTGGGTAACTCCGCTGCATGTTCACATACATCAGGGTTCTCGTTCGGGGCGAAGTTCACTGAAGCACAACATGTCAATTCATCCTCGTCGTCTGCGGTGCGGAACTGCAAACGAGCATCGACTAAACCTTTGTTGGTCCAATAATGGATCTCAATATAGTGGCCTTTGTCGAGTTCGCGCAACGCGAAATCTGAGACTAAAATGTTCTCGTTGGCACACGAGGGCCGTGGACGTATGGGAATGGGAATGTGCTTGAGTGTGGGGTGCAACTTGATGAAAATCACAGCAGGTGTCAGAAAAGTCACTCTGTAATTGTAATTTCGCTGATAAAATCGTCATGAATACTCTATTACATGTAAGATGCAAAACCCACTAGAGAATGGCGGAGCTTCGCCGGCACCCCTAGCGTTGTGTATTTTGAGTTGCGACGCAGGGCAGGAATAGATCAACTGCGCAATTTATATTCTGAGTTAGTACGAGGTACGAGCATGTGCTTAGATTGTGGTCCATGCCTAATTCGAATAAGCGAGCGCGAATCAATTTTCTTCTTCGCGCGACGCGCTCACTGCTCATCAAGTCTTTGTGGTTGTTGCTGCACAATTACCAGCCTGCTCAATTCAAAACATTTTTGATCTTACGTTTATCTTAGCTCTCATATGAACTGTCTTCTTTCTGACCCTCATGCAGAGATTTGTCCAGGCTTCACCAAGCGAGCCGCGCGTCGCTCGTAACTTTAAATAATACCGATCAACGGGCCGTGTGGGCTGCAACCAATGCTCCACAGCGAGTCCAGTGGCATCCAACAGCCTCATCTTGATGGGTTCCCAGGTCATTCATAAGAGATAAAAAGGTGCATGGTGTGTGCGCGAAAGCCGGGGTTTTACCTCTCGAACAAATGCCAATGGAGTACTCGGCTGACGACATCACGGCGAGCAGGAATCTGCAATTCTTAGCAGTGCGTCACTTTATTAATATGAGGGCGAGACAATAACAGATATACCATGGGTGGCCACCAGTATGTGTACAGTGCGTGCTGCCTGAACACCTTCTTCCTAGCTCTAACCTGATAGCTCAGCGGCGCTAGCTACATTCTGGGTACGCTTGTCCCAGTCTATTCCCGTCCGCCGTTCAACTTGTTTATCCAGACATATGATTATGCTTGTTCACTTCACGAAGAGGTAATGCACTTGTTCAGTGATACGCCTCGCTTTTGGTATCGATAATATGGTGTTCGAAGTGGACATTCCTGCTTCGGTCGCGCTGGACCAAGATAAAAGGCCTTTATATCATTGCAAGATATATCCCCTTTTTCCTCATTACCGTGTACCTATGGCGTGCGTTCATTCCCACCACACATCCTCCAAATAATAATAATGAATTGATACGCTGTGCTTCAGTGTACTTGGCCCCGGACGAGAGCTCCAGTGTATGTGAACGTGCAGCTGACTTCCATTGATGTCGATGCTGACTGCATAGCTTCCCCAGAAATGCCAGACATTGAGCAATGTTTCCGTATGTACGTGCACGGTACATGCTGCATGCACGTCCCTTCCGAGCGCTGCTGTTTCCTCTCACAGATGTTGCAGTGATATCACTCACTTGCTCTGAATGTATCTTTCCTCACCCCGTAACATATACATGCTCCTGATCCAATTCACCCAGGCTTCTTTATTTTCAGAACATATGCGCTCTGGAACAACAATAGAATTGTGCTTGTAACCATGATATTGTTCCTTTTTGTGAGTCACATGCCCTCACCACACCTGGCTCATAGTTGATAAATAAGTCAGGCTGTCATCTCAGCATCCATCGGCCTTTCGTTCTCCGCTAACGCCACGTCTAATGGTTTGTGCTCACCTTTCCCGCCCACTATTCGCCATATTTACTCCACTTTCGCAGTCACGACTAGCGTGATCCCAGGCATCCCAGGTTGCTCCCAGAGCCTCCAAGGTGTCCCATTTTTCTTGTCGTTTCTTATGTTGTTTGTGTTTCAACTGGGTCTGTAGTCGGTAACTGGGAGCATATATTACAGACTCGCACGCTGACTGACGCTTTCCCCAGGACTGATCTCCCTCACGCTCATACGCGTTATACACAGCTGGCGGTCGGCCAAGGGCCATCTGCACGCCGTCCTAGTGAAGCATAACATATACTACTATGCATGCGGTCTGTGTGAGTCAGGCCTTACATATGTTTTCGTGCTCATCAAATGATGATTATCGTTTCAAAAGTTCTCTCGGTCGCGAACGTCCTTCTGCTAAAGCTGCTTTCGGATGTGCGTAAATAATACCCTTCAATGCGAGGTAGTCATTAATGTTTCACAAAACTAGTCCACATACGGCTCCCTCCTCGAATAGTATGCACCTCCGACTTTTGTTGCAAATTCCATGACTGACCTCAAAACATGCATATACAGTTTGGAGGTCTTTATTCTTGCAATCCTCGCCACGCGCATGCACCTCCACCTCTGGCATATCGACCGACATGCGCACGTGTCTGAGGCCGTAGACTGTACAGTGTGACGTCTTATCGTGGTTGTTCGGCGTCGTTTGTGGGGTGGACTACGGGATCACTGGTCGAGTTTGACGTACTTGACTTATAGGAATCCATTTTTTTGTCATAGGCGTGAGATGTATTGGGATATGATGAACTCGTGAGCAAGCCCGTCGAGGATAACGTGAATGACGACAGCGACCATTTTCGTGGTCGCTTTGCTCGCAGAAGCCCTCACTTTCGGCAGCTCCAGTCACTGCCTTACACGCTTAAGGCCTTACCCCGAGCATGAGTAACAGATCCAAATACAACTTCAAGTGCCGCACCTCTTTGCAAGTTTGATCAGGACCACCACTGTCTCTGCTTAGTAGTGAATATGACATGGTGCGTACTACTATTCGCAGAACCGACGCTAATAAACTATCTTCACGACCCACGAAGAACACCACTTTCCGCGACGCACGTCTATTATTGAGAAGACCACCTCATCTATTTACGAGCTCCCACTCAGTTTACACACCGAGGGCTCTTCCGCACCACATATTTCCCAGGTGTCCGGTGCTGGATGACCTCGACAGACAGTCCGTAGATCCCTAGCACCTCGGATCATAGTCAACTGGCACATAGTGGACAATCCGAGCACATACTGGTGTTTATAGTAGTCGTTCCATGGCCAAAGCGATTGATGAACGATACTAAGCGTTAGTCTTGATCGCAGGCCCAACGAATATGCAGATACACCCATCATTGGAGAGGGAGTATCGATTACTAAAGGCACTTGCAAGCCGAGGTTCATCATAGTCATCTCCACTGGCCTAGGCAAGACGACAACCTTACTCGGGCCTCTGTTTGATCACGACTACCGTCTCTGCATTCCAGCACGACGTATACCATCTATGTTGATATTGCACTGCCTTGCTACAAGGAATCAATTTGTTGATCAACGAGGACAAACCACTTGCGATATGTCCGAGAATTCCACATCCAGTGTCCACCTAGCCCACCTGCAAGATGACTGTGATCGACATCTCCCATCATCCATATAATCATGCCTCCACCCCCCATATTCTCGCCGACCCTGACGCCATCGTTCATTTAGTCAGGTTCCTGAAGGCGATTTTTAGTGAGCTACTTCTGCTAGTCAACCACTTGAACTGATACACACCCGCAGCGGAATGTGAATCGGATGCCTCGAACAAGTTTTCGCTTACGTAGAACCTACCCTAACATCAGTCAGATGAAGGCTATGGTCCACCTCGCCAATCATTCTCTTACCCATATACCCCCTCACTGATTCTTTGATCAATTCAGATCAATCTGCTTGATCCGGACTAGAATGTGTTATTTTCCTTCAGTCTACTTTACATCTCATGATCGTGTGGGTAATAGTGTCATCCCAGCTTCTACAAAATGTGCGTCTCCAACGGCCCGTGTTGACCAAAATATGTTGAGCCTTCCTTGTAGAAGCAGGACCCCACAAAATGGGGGCCGGGTAGACTGGGGGGCAGCTGGGCTCCGAAAATAGAGCTAATTTTCTCCAAAGTGGCTGCGTGTTTCAAGGGCTGATGGTATTTCAAACCTGAAGTCTTTCAGAAGCAAGCCTCAAGAATCACAGTCCACGAATAATGAGCACACGCGAATTTCCCAATCAATTTGCGTGTGTTGATCAAATCTGTACATAGTAGGCCACCTTGGTTTCCATAGTGCTGGGGGCTTCTCAACCAAATCCTGTCTAGTACAAGATGTTAAGATGCGGTGATTGCGGTACCGCATGGTCAATCTATTCCTGCAACGCTGCTAAGAATACACAACTCCTGTGGAACAAGGATGCTGGCGAAGCTCGGGCCTCCTCTAGTGTATTTTGCTTCTGAATGGAGTACTTATGGCTATTTTCTCAGCGAAACCACTCAACTTTTCTGACACCAACTGTAGCTTTTATCAAGTTGCGCCACCCCTGGTACAGCCCGCAACCACATCAACTCTAAATCAAGGGTCCAACACCGTGATCATCAAGCTCGACCAAATGGTGTGCCCAATATTGCTATCCCATCTTGATGGGTTCACAGCTCATTCATGAGAGATAAGAAGGTGCATAATGTGTGCACCAAATCCATTCTTTACCTCTCGAACGAATACCGATGGAGTATTCGGCTGACAATATCGCAGCGGCCAGGAGTTTGCAGCTCGAAGCGGTTCGTCTCTTTCTTAATACGAGGGCAACATGATAACAGATACGCTATATGCTACCAGTACCTATACAGTGCGTACTGTCTGAAATGCTTCTGCCTCGTTCTAACTTGACAGTCCAGCGTTGATGGCCACATTCTGGGTAGGCCTGTCTGTATATATTCCCGTCCGCCGTTAAACTCGCTTTTCAGGCCTATGATTATATTTGTTCACTTAACAAAGAGGTAATGCACTTGTGCTGTGATACGCCTCGATCTCGATATTGATAATATGCTGTTCAAAGTGGACATTCCTGTTTCAGTCGCGTTGGACCAAAGTAAAAGGCCTTTATATCATTACAAGATGTGTGCCCTTTTGTCTCATCACCACGAACCTATATAGTACGTTCAATTCCAGCACGCACACCGATAACAAATTAACATGATGTGCTTCAGTGAACTCCACTCCGAACGAGAACCCCAATGTACGTGAACGTGCAGCGGACTTATCGACTAATGAATGACGCTCACTACATGACTTCGCCAGAAATGCCGGATATTGATCGATGTTTCCTCATGTACGTGCGCGATAAATGCTGTATGCGCATTCTTGCCGAGCGAGGCTCTTCCCTCTCACAGGTTTCAGCTTGATGTCAGTCACCTGCTCTGAATGTATGTCTCATTCCCCCGCGACATACACGTGCTTCTGATCTGATCCATCCAGCCTTCTTTGTCCTTAGAACGTATGCGCTGTGGAACAACAATAAAGTCTTACTCGTAGTTATGCTGTCCACCCTTTTTGTGAGTCCCGTGCCCTCGTCATACCCAAGCTCAAGGTTGATGAATCAGTCAGGCTGTCATAGCGTCATCCTTCGTTATTGGGTTTACTGCTATTGCTACTGCCTATCGTTTGTGCCCTCACCCTCACCCACTACTATTCGTACACATTCACTCCGCTTCACAGTTACGACCAGCGCGATCCCAGGCATCACAGGGTGCTACCGGACCTCAGGCAGCGTCCAATTCTCTATGCCATTCCTTCTCATGTTTTTGTTTGCGCTGGGTATGTGGATCAGGAACTTGGAGCATACATCACAGACGCGTGCTGACTGGCACTCTCCCTAGGACTGGTCTCCCTTACACTTATACGTGCCCTAAAGAGGTGGCGGACGACCAGGGGCCATCTGCACGTCATCCTGGTGAAGCATAACATATTCTACTATTTATGCGGTCTGCGTGAGTCAGGTCTTATATATTATACATGTTTCCGCGCTTATCGGCGATGATTATTTGTTTCGAAAGTTCTCTCAGGCCTGAACTTCCTTGTGCCAATGCTGTTTTCCGATGTGCGTAAACTACCATACCCCTCATAAGATCGAGTGATTGATGTTACGAACACCCAGTACGCGTTCCACTCCTTCGAAGAGTATGCACCTCCAACTTATGCTGCAAATTTCTACTAACGACACCCACAAATACACTTACAGTTTCCAGGTCTTTATCCTTGCGATCCTCGCCACGCGCATGCATCTCCATCTCTGGCATATCGACCGGGACGTACACAGCTCTGACGCTTCCATGTCTATTTCTATGTCCAACATGTCACTCACAGACCATACGGTGTGACGACGCATCGTATCGCTTATTTGACGACGTTCGTGGAGTGAGGTTTGGACTACGAGATTACTGGTCCGGGCGGCTTAATCGGGTTTGGAACGTGTTTAACTTATAGGGAGCTATTTTTGGTAATGGGTAGGAAATGTATTTGAATGAGTCCATGAGCAAGGTCAACGAGGACAACGTGACAGGTAACAGCACCGAGAACAATGATGCGACTACGAAGTACTTTTATGGGTCGCTTAGATGTCATCGAGGGCATTTGGAAGATCGCAGAGATTGTTTACGGTGCGGGAGGGTTAGACATAGAGGTGTGGGTGAAGAGGGCTTGCTCTGTCTAGGCGTCTAGGGTGTTCCAGGGAGGTCATGTATTCGGATATGAATGCGTAAGCCCCAAACAAGCAACCGCACCCCCCCACAATGCAAATTCCTATACTGCGTCTGAGCTTGAGCAGCGCATGTGTAGTTGGGAGGGCTTTTAAGGTTTGAGAATGGACGAGGGCAATGCGGGAAAAGGCAGGAGACGCTTGTTTTTGTTGGGATGGGGGGTCAAAGAGCGAAAGGACAGCAGCGAAGGAATAGCATCGGAGAGGGAGAAAACACAACCACCCAGCAGAATACACAACCCCAAAACATAAAACACACGCACCAGTTGGATACCTCTTCAAATTTCGCTCCAACACTCTCGCAGCCTTATGTACATCCACGCCTTCAAAGGTAAACGCAGAAAAGAAAAGCACAGCAGAATCAAAACAAGAATCACTCACCCACCCTCCCATTCGCACCCCACCCTTCAGCCCTCTCCAAGCCAAACTTCTTATCCCCCTTATACCCAAACAGTCCCTCCACCACTGCGAGGAGTTGCCGAGCATCATACTGAGCACGAGGTGCATGTTGAGACCTAGGTATATGCCTGAGCAGAAATGGGGGTCTGTGGATGGGGAGGGGAGGTATGGGTGTGATGGCGTTGAGTTTGATTGTGGGGTGGAGGTGGGGAGATCTTGGGTAGATGTGTGTTTGGGGGAAGGGGAAGGGAACACGGATGGTGTAATGGAGGATCACGAGTTGGTGCTTGATTGAAGTCGCGTGTCGTCGAAGTTCGGGTGTACAATAGTGTAGGTATTTGCGGCACTTGGGTATTTATATTAACGACAAGGCACGTACACTGGATAGTAAACGCTGTTTGATCACGTGCGCACACGCGTAGCGTATCAAAGTCATCTCAACTTCGAAGAAGGGGACGTCGGAAATAGCCGCGCCAGTTGATAAACGGAGGAGCCTTCCTTCAAGTTGTTGAAATGTTGTAGGTCCCTTCAACGTGGTTGCGTGTTTCAATGACTGATGGTGTTTCAAATTTCAAGCCTTTCAGAAGAAAGCTTCAAGAATCAATTAATCAAGGATCAACGTTAACGTCAACGTTAACCAGATGAGCACACGCGAGTGTCTGAAACAACTTTTGTGATGATCAAATCTAATTATAAGGTGCGTTTGACATCTGAATGGAAGACCTAATAATGTTATGTTATCACTGAAACTACTGAACGTTCAATTCTGGCACCAACTGAAGTTGCACCTGGCCTAGTGCAGCTCGTGAAACGATCCATTACGATCATCATCCTCAGCTGGACGGTGTCCCCCGGTCTTGATGGGTTCACAACCCATTCATAAGATAAAAAGGTGCAGGATATGTGTGCGAAACCCAATTTTTTTCTTACCTCTTGAACAAATGCAGATCGAATATTTGGCTGACGATGTCGCAGTGGCTAGAAGTATGCAGCTCTTATCGGTGCGTTGCTTTCTCAAGATGAGGGCAAGAAAATTATATGCGGCCACCAGTACATATCCAGTGCGCGCCGCCCGAACTGCTTCTTCCTCGTTCTAACTTGACAGCTCAGCGTCGATGGCGACGTTCTGGGTAGGCTTGTCCAGATCTATTCCCGTCCTTTCGTTAAACTTGTTTATTCAGACCTATGATTGTGTTTGTTCACTTCACGATGAGGTAAGTAAGGCATTTGTTTGTGATACGCCTCGCTTTGGATATCGATAACATGTTGTTCGAAGTGGACATTCCTGCTTCGATCACGCTGGACCAAGGTAAAAGGCCTTTATATCATTGCACGATATATCCCCTTTTTCATCATCATCGTGGACCTATATCGTGCGTTCATTCCCGGCATACATCCCCCGACTTAATGAATTGACATCTTGTACTTCAGTGAACTTTGGCCCGAATGAGATACCCAATGTACGTGAAGATGCAGCGGACTTGTTGACCGACGAATGACACTTACCACTTGACTTTGCCAGAAATGCCTGATATTGAGCGACATTCACTCATGTACGTGTACGGTATACGGTAGACGCACGTTCTTACCGAATACTACTCTTTCCTCTCACAGGTTTAGCAGTGATATCGCTCGCTTGCTCTGAATGTATATCTCCTTCCTCCAAGACATACATGTGCTTCTGATTCAATTCATTCAGGCTTTTTTGTGCTCAGAACATGCGCGCTCTGGAACAGCAATAGAATCGTGCTCGTAGTCATATTGTCCACCCTTTTTGTAAGTTCTTTGCTCTCACCACACCAAAGCTCGTGGTTGATGAATCAGTCAGGCTATCACCGTTGTATGCATCGGCTTTAGTTATACCACTATTTCTACCTCACATTGTTTGTGCTCTCACCTTCCCCCACTGCTATTCGCACACATTCACTCCGCTTTCACAGTTACGACCAGCGCAATCCCAGGCATCCCAGGCTGCTACTGGAGCTCGGACAGTTTCTTATTCTTCATGCCGTTTATTCTCTTGTTTGTGTTTGAACTGGGTATGTCACCAGGAACTAGGAGCATCATTAATGACATGCGCTGACTGACGCTACCTCTAGGACTGGTCTCGCTCACACTCGTACGCGTTATACAGAACTGGCGGTCGGCCAATGGCCCTCTATACGCTGTCCTGCTGAAGCATAACATATTCTACTATGCATGCAGTCTGTGTGAGTCAGGACTTACATAACCTTCTGTGCTCATTGGTGATGATTATTGTTTGGAAAGTTCTCTCGGGCATGAACGTCCTTGTGCCACTGCTGTATTCCTATGTGCGTAAACAATAGTCTTCAATATGATCGAGCCATTGATGTGCGCACACCCAGTCCGTATCCCAGTCCGCCCTCGATGGGTATGCATCTCCAAATTCTATTGCAGATCCCTCCTGACGACACCTTCAAATACACATATATAGTTTGCAGGTCTTTGTCCTCGCGATCCTCGCTACGCGCATGCATCTCCACCTCTGGCATATGGACCAGCACGTGCACAGCTCTGATGCCCTGGAGTGGATTTCTATGTCCGGCGTGTCGCTTGCAGGCCATGCGGCGTGACGTCTCACCGTGTGGCTTATTCAGCGTTGTTCATAGAGTGAGGTTTGGACTATGAGATGGCTGATCGGGGTGGCTTGGTCGGATTTTGGATACCACTAACTAATAGGAATGTATTTTTGTGATGGGCGTGAGATTAGTATTACGATACGATGAACGCATGAGCCAGTTCAAGAGGAAAACGTGAACGATGCAACTACGAAGTACTTTTCTGACTCGCTGTGCTCAAAGGCTCTCGTTTCCGTACATGCAAGAATGAAGGAATTCGTGGAGGGTCCAGTGAAGACCTGGGATGCCGTCGAGGGTGTTTGTTAAGGAACGACTATCTTCATTTGTCTATATATTGATCTGTATAGGAGCAACTGCAACGGGGACAACGGACCTGCATATCCTTTCGTGCTCATTGGTGATGATTATTGTTTGGAAAATTCTCTCGGCTGTGAACGTCCTTGTGCCGGCGTTGCTTTCCGATGTACGTAATCATCAACGATACCCTTTAGTGTGATTGCATCTGACATGTGCACACCCGGTCCATATCCTACTCCCTCCTGGAAGGGTATGCACCTCCATCTTCTGTTGAAATTTCCTACTGACAGTGACAACACCTCGAAACACGCATACACAGTTTACAGGTCTTTATACTTGCGCATGCACCTCCATCCTTGGCATATGGACCAGCATTCTAGGCCGTCATGTGGATTTCTCTGTCCGACGTGGCCTGTAGACCATACAGTGTGACATCTTATCGTGTCGCTTATTCGGCGTCGTTCGTAGAGTGAGGTTTGAACTATGAGATCACTGGTCGGGTTTGGGACGTGCAATTTATATAGTAGGAATGCATTCTTCGTCATGGGCGTGAGATTAGTATTGGGATATGAACACATGAGCAATCCCATTGAGGGCAAGTTTGGGCAACGATTTTCTGTATCGCTTTGCTCGCAGAAGCCCTCGTCTATAAACTTCCATGTAAGTAACAACCACTGGGACGATACATACACGACGTGACTAGAGACAAGCGGACACGGATCATTGATTTGCCAACATTAAATCCATCAAACTACCACGAAAACTCTCTTACATAATATATAAGGTTCAACTAATGCCGCATGCCATCATCTGGTACTTAGCGCGAAAACGGGTCATTCCTAGTCTCCATACCAGGAACACCAGAAGCATCCGGACGAGCACAGTTTCAGGCTGAGTTCCTTGCGCCGGAGTTTTCTCCGTTCCCTAAAACGGGTTCAAGACTTAGGGCGTCCCAATGAATATGAGCACACGCGAGTTTCCGAATCAACTTGCGTGTGTCAATCAAATCTATACAAAGTAGTACGCAGTGGAGGACTTCTCAACTACGTTGAACTAGACCCCGTCTTATCCCATCTGGTACAGACAGCAGTGATTATGTTACCGCGCGGTCAATCTATTCCTGCAACGCAAATACACAACGCTTGTGGAACAAAGGTGCCGGCAAAGCTCGGCCCTTCTCTAGTGTATTTGATGTTTGAATGGATTGTGACTACATCAACTCGAAATCAATGATTCATTACCGTGATCATCACTGAGCTCAGCCGAATGATGTCCCCGTTAATGATGTCATCCCATCAAGATGGGAACGTTCCCAGGTCATTCATGGGAGATAAAAAGGTGCATGATATGTATACTAGACCCATTGCTACCTCTCGAACGAATGCAGATGGAGTACTCGGCTGACGATATCGCAACGGCCAGGAGTCTGCAGCTTTTAGCGGTACGCGTCTTTCTTAATCATACGAGGGCAAGGCAATAACAAATACACCATATGCTACCAGTACCTATACAGTGCGTACCGTCTGAACTGCTTCTGCCCCGTTCTAACCTGACATCTCAGCGTTGATGGCTACATTCTGGGTGGGCTTGTCCTGATCTGTTCCCGTCCGCCGTTCAACTCGCTCATTCAGGCCTATGATTATGTTTGTTCACTTAACGAAGAGGTAATGCACTTGTGCCATGATACGCCTTGGTTCTGATATTGATAATACACTGGTTAAAGTGGAAATTCCTGCTTCAGTCGCGCTGGACCAAAGTAAAAGGCCTTTATATCATTACACGATATGTCCCCTTTTTTCTCGTCGCCACGAACCTACATAGTGCGTTAAGCTCCAGCACACATCCCCCGATAACGAATTAACATGCCATGCTTCAGTGAACTCCACTTCGAACGAGAACCCCAATGTACGTGAACGTGCTTATCGACTGATGAATGACGCTCACTACATGACTTCGCCAGAAATGCCGGATATTGATCGATGTGTCTTCATGTACGTGCACGATAAATGCTGTATGCACATCCTTGCCAAGCGCTGCTCTTGCCTCTCACAGGTTTTAGCTTGATATCAATCGCTTGCTCTGAATGTATGTCTCCTCCCCCGCGACATAGCACGCGTGCTCCTAATCCAATTCATCCAGGCATTTTTGTGATCAGAACGTATGTGCTCTGGAACAAGAATATAATCGTACTCATAGGCATGCTGTCGACCTTTGTTGTGAGTCCATGTCCTCAACACACTCCAGCTCCTGGTTGATGAATTAGTCAGGCTATTGTCGTAACATCCATCGGCATTCGATTTACTACTATTGCTACCTCACAGAGTTTGCGCTCTCACTCTCCTTCTAGTATTCGCACATATTCACTCTACTTTCGCAGTCACTACTAGCGCTATCACAGGCTGCTCCCCGAGCTCACCCAGTGTCCGATTCTTCGCGCCGTTTATTATTTTGTTTGTGTTTCAACTGGGTATATAGTCTAGAACTGGGAGCATACATCACAGACACATATTGACTGGCTCTCGCCTCAGGACTGGCCTCCCTCACGCTCGTACGCGTTATACAGAGCTGGCGGTCAGCCAAGGGCCACCTGCACGCCATCCTGCTGAAGCACAACATGTTCTACTACGCATGCGGTCTGCGTGAGTCAGGCCGTACATGTTTCCATGCTCATCAACGATGATTTATCGTTTCAAAAGTTCTCTCGGTCGTGAACGTCCTTGTGCCAATGCTGCTTTCAAATGTGCGTGAATAGTACCCTTCGATATGATGGAGTCATTGATGTTTCGTACAACTAGTCCGTATACTACTCCCTCTTTGAAGGGTATGCACCTCCAACCTCTGTTCTGAATTCCTACTGACAGTGCCCTCAAACATACATACAGTTTGCAGATCTTTATCCTTGCAATCCTCGCCACGCGCATGCACCTCCACCTCTGGCATATCGACCGGCATGTGCACGGGTCCGAGGCCCTCGTGTGTATTTCTATGTCCGACATGTCACCTGCAGACTGTACAGTGTGACGTCTTATTGCGTGGAGTTATTCAGTGTCGTTTGTGGAGTGGGACATGGACTACGAAATCACTGGTCGGGTTTGGGACGTGCTTAACTTATATATAGGAATACATTTTCTGTCACACTTTGCTCGCAGAAGCCCTCACATTCGTGCACGCGAGATTGGAGGAATTCATGGAATGTCACCCAGGGCATTTGTAGGGCGGTAAGGATTGCCTACGGTGGAGGTGGGTTGGGCATGGTGTGGGTGAAGAGGGCTTGCAGGGTACGGGCGTCCAGGGTATTGCAGGGAGGTTATGTATTCGGATATGAACGCGCAGTGAGCAATCACGACAGGGGATGGGATGATTGTTTGCGTCCGAGTCGGAGATGAACCTGTTACGCATGCTCGGGGTACGTAAGTACCGAGAGATACTCGAATGGTAGTGCCTGGACAGTACCAGGCCAATATTAATGCTCGTGCTCCACAAATGCCCGATTTGTACTTGTGCTATCAAGAGTTGCTTGATTGAACCCAGGCTAGCAGTATTGTCGAATCATAGAGGTGCCATTGTGCCAAGCTTTTGATAGATGGCAAGATTGACACATAAAGGTTCCGTCGTCATCAATATCGTCGAAGCAAGGGCGCACTTCCTCTGGGTGTTTTGATGATTGATCACATATTCACGACTGTCGCTGCTTACCACTAATACGTGAGGCGCACTAGTAGTATTTAATCTTGACAACAGGGTTGATGACAAATTCTGTAAAATCATGAAGATATTTGGCAAGGTAGATTTGAGGTAGATTACCCCAGAAGCCGGGGGTTACATAAGCCGGCTCCACATGAAAATGAAGTATGGAGCTGGCTTATCAGTCAACGAGGACTATGGTTCACCTCGCCGGCCTACTGATCCCTTACAGATTCCTGTATCAACTTGCTTCATGTGGACGAGAACGCGTCAGCTTCCTTCAGTCTGCTTGACATATCATCATCGCACGCGTATTGAAGCCATCTCGCCTTCGAATGATTGTCCGTACTAAAAGGCCGAACCTTCTTTGTAGAAACGGGACCCCAACAAAACCGGCGAGCGGTTGAGTAGCCTGAGGGGTGGTTGGCCTTAGCTGCTTATCAGGATGCATCTGGTGTACGTATCTATTTTACACACGCAATCATTTCTAGATGTACACGTTTCATCCACGTTCATCTTTTACTCTCCGTCTCAACCCTATCTAATATCCTTCTCCATACGATGATGTTTTCCCTCAGTCATTCCAACTAAGACTAAGTTCTTCCCTTCTTGTTTCTTGTATGAGCCTAGGCAACTCGTCATAGAGAGCTCTGAAAATGAAGCTAGATCTCTCCAAGGTGGCTGCGTATTACAAAGGCCGGCGTTGCAAACATCATTGCAGTGGCATGAATCAACGTAAGTGACGCCGTATTGCTCAAACCTAACCATATATAGTAGATGTTTTTTTTTTACGTCTGTGCCTCTGAGCACAGTAATATTAGCGCCCCCACGTGTTGCTGGCCAGCTCATCCATAAGAGATAACAAGTGCATGACGTGGGCGCAAAACCCAACTTTCTACCTCTCAAACGAATGTAGATGGAGTATTCGGCCAACGATATCACAGCGGTCAGGATTCTGCAGTACTTAGCGGTACGCCACTTCCTTGATATGAGGGCGAGATAATAACAATATACCATGGGTGGCCACCAGTACATATGCAGTGCGTGCTCTCTAAACATCTTCTTCCTCGCTCTAACGTGGCAGCTCAGCGGCGCTGGTTACATTCTGGGTACGCTTGTCTCGATCCATTCCTGTCCGCCGTTAAACCTGTCTATCCAGACATATGATTATATTTGTTCACTTCAGGATGAGGTATGTAATGTAATTGTTCCGTAATACGCCTTGCTTTGAATATTAATAATATGCTATCAAAGTGGACATTCCTGCTTCGGTCGCGCTGGACCAACGTAAAATGCCTTTATATTATTGCACGATATGTCCCCTTTTGCCTTATCACCGCGGACCTATGGCGTGCGTTCATTTCCACCTCACATCCCCCAAATAATGAATTGACATGTTGCGCTTCAGTGACCTTGGCCCCGGACGAAAATGCCAATGTATGTGAACATGCAGTGGACTTCCACTGATGACGACGCTTACTACATGACTTGGCCAGACATGCAGAATGTTAATCAATATTTACTCATGTACGTGTATGGTACATGGAATATGCACGTTCTTACCGAACGCTACTCTTTCTTCTCACAGGTTTCGCAGTGATTTCACTCACTTGCTCTGAATGTATCTCTTCTTCCCCTGCGACACACACGTGTTCCTGATCTGATTCATCCAGGCTTTTTTGTGCTAAGAACATATGCGCTCTGGAGTAACAATAGAATCGTACTCGTAGCCATGCTGTTAACTCTTTTCGTGAGTTTCATACCCTCACCACTTAAGCTCATGATCGCTGAGTCAGTCAGGCCACCATCGTATCATTCATCGGCATTTGGTTTAGCGCTACTGCCACTTCTCAATATTGTTTGTGCTCTCGCCTTCCCTTAGTATTCGCACATATTCACACCACTTTCACAGTTACGACTAGCGCAATCCCAGGCATCACAGGCATCACAGGCTGCTATCGGACCTCGAGCAGTGTCCGATTATACCTGCCCTTTATTCTCTTGTTTATGTTTCAACTGGGTATATGTCGCCTAGAACTGGGAGCATACATTACAGACGCGCGCTAACTGACGCTCTCCCCAGGACTGGTCTCCCTCACACTCATTCGTGCCATACAGAACTGGCGGCTGACCGGATGCCCTCTCTATGCTGTCCTAGTGAAGCATAATATATTCTACTATGCATGCGGTTTGCGTGAGTCAGGGCTTATATGTGTGTCCCTGCTCATCGGTAATAACTATTGTTCTGAAAGTTCTCTCGGGCTTGAACGTCCTCGTGCCAATGCTATTTTCCAATGTGCGTAAACCTGCCGATACCCTTCAATATGATTGAATCGTTGATGTCCCGCACACTCAGTCCGCATACCACTCCTTCCTCGAAGAGTATGCACTTGATCTTCTATTGTGAATTCCCACTGATAATACCCCCGAACACACAATTACAGTTTGGAGGTTTTTATCCTTGCGATCCTTGCCACGCGTATGCACCTCCATCTCTGGCGCATCGGCAGACACGCGCACGACTCGGAAGCCCTCCTGTGGATTTCTACGTCCAATTTGTCACCTGCAGATAATATGTTTTGAGTGTTATCGCGTGACACATACCCTTCCGTTCTTGATATTGCAGAGCCGACGCTACAGACCTATTTGTAGATATTCACAACTAATAATGAAAATCTCTGCAAGTTGAGTTTACACACCGAGATGAAGAATGGGCTCTTCTGGCTCGCATATTTCTCAGGCGTCCGGCGCAGGATGACGGCAACCAACAGGCCATCCCTAATACTTCATGTCATCCATAGTCGACCAGTCGACAGAAGCTTTCGCTCTCCCTTACCATTCTTGGGGTATTTCATTTGCGACCAAGTATCCGTAAGAAGTGGGATCCCTTTGTTTGTCGCGTTCCACATACGCGGTAAGTGAAACAAAAAAATTCTGCGTTTGGAATCTGAATAGAGTACACGAAATTTACCCTTTGCAAGGTAAATTTCGTCGTTTAAACCAACTTATCTAATATGGCTACCCTAGTGCAATTACGAACTGTATTTTCCAAAGTGCGCCCCGCCTGGTGCAGTCTGGCCCAGACTGGCAGACTTGTTCCTCGTGACCAGGGCAAATTGCCTGAAACCTTAACTTTACGTAAATCAGCCAGTGAAACGCTCCATTTTTATGGGTTCCCAGCTCATTCACAAGATATAAGAGTAAGAGCGTGCATGATATCTGCGCGAACCCCGTGTTTTGACCTCTCGAACAGATGCAGGTGCAGTATTCGGCTGACAATGTCGTAGAGGCCAGGAGTCTGCAGTACTTAGCGGTGCGTCGCTTTCTTAGTGCGAGGGCAAGGCAATAACACATATACCATGTGTGGCCACCAGTACATATTCAGTGTGTACTGTCTGAATTCTATTCTTTCTTCCTCATTCTAACTTGACTGCTCAGCGGCACTGGCTGCATTCTGGGTGGGATTGTCCTGATCCATTGCCACCATCCGCTGGCAACGTTAAACTCGCTTATCCAGACCTATGATTATGCTTGTTCACTTCACGAAGAGGTAAGTAACGTATTTGCTCCCCGAAACGCCTCAGTGTTGATATTGATAATGTGCCGTTCAAGTGGACATTTCTGCTTCGATCGCGCTGGACCAAGATAAAAGGCCTTTATATTATCACGCGATATGTTCCCTTTTTTCTCATAACATTGGACCTATGTCGTGCGTTCAGCTCCAGCACAATTTCCTCAATAATGCATTGACATCTTGAACTTTAGTGAACTTCACACCAAATGAGAACCCCAATGTACGTGAACGTGCAACGGACTTATGGACTGATGAATAACACTCACTGCATAATTTCGCAAGAAATGCCAGATGCTGATAAACGGTTACTCGTGTACGTGAACATTCCATGCTGCATGCACCTCCTTATCAAGCGCTACTTTTTCCTCTCATAGGTCTCAGCCTGATATCACTCACTTGCTCCGAATGTATCTCTTCTTCTCCCATGTCATATACATGTTCCTGATCCGATCCATACAGGCTTTTTTGTCCTCAGAACATACGCGCTCTGGAACAACAATAGAATCTTACTCGTAGTCATGTTGTCTATCCTTTTTGTGAGCCCCATGTCCTCACCACACCCAAGCTCATGGTTGATGAATCAGTCAGGCTATCTTAGTAGCATCCCTCGGCACTCGTTTAATTGCCACTTCTTATAGTTCGTACTCCCACCTTCCCCTATAATCATTCACATATATTCACTCCACTTTCACAGTTACGGCCAGCATGATCCCAGGCATCACAGGCTGCTACCGGAGCTCGGGCAGTGTCCAATTCTTCGTGCCGTTTCTTCTTTTGTTTGTATTCCAACTGGGTATGTCGCCGGAACTGGGAGTATATATTACAGACACGTGCTGACTGACACTCCCTAGGACTGGTCTCTCTTTCACTCATACGTGTTACACAGAGCTGGCGGACGGCCAAGGGGCCTCTGCACGCCGTTCTGGTGAAGCATAACATATTCTACTATGCATGTGGGCTCTGTGAGTCAGGACTTACAAGGCATGAGTTTCCATGCTCATTAGAGATGATGATTATTTTCTTGAAAGTTTTCTCGGCAGGGAATGTCCTCATGCCAGTGCTATTGTCTGACGTGCGTAAACCTCCCAATCCCCTTCAATATGTTGATGTTCCGCACACCCAGTCGGTATTCTACTCCGGTTTCGAAGAGTATAGACCTTCAACTTCTGCTGTGAATTCCTACCAATGACAACCATACAGTTTGCAGGTATTTATCCTTGCGATCCTCGCCACACGCATGCACCTCAATCTCTGGCATATGGACCAGCACGTGGACGACACTGACACACTCGTATGGATTTCTCTGTCCGACGTGTCACCTGTAGACCGTACGGTGTGGCGTCTATCATATAGCTGATTTGGTGTGGTGCATAGAGTGAGGTTTGGATCATTTACGAAATGACTGGTCGGGGTGGCTTGCTTGGGTTTGGGACGCGCTTCACTTATAGGAATGTATTCTTTGTCATGGGCGTGAGATGTATTCCGATTTCCACGCGTGGGGAAGCACGACGATGACAACGTGAACGATGATGCGACTACATTTCTGGGTACTTGCGAGATTGAAGGAATTCATGGAGATCCCAGCTCGGTGGAGACCAGGTATGTCGTCAAGGGCGGTTGTAGGGTCGCACTTTTATGGATGGTTGACAGGTGAGAGATGGTAGTGTAGGTGAATAGACCGGGGGCAGTTGACCTCTGACTTCGTAGAGCTATGTTCCTGGCTGCGCGTTTCAAGGGCTGATGGTGTTTCAAACTTCAGGCCTTTCAAAAAGTACGCATCAACTTCAGGTGTGTTATCAAACTTAACCATATATAGAATAGGCGAGTTTTGCGTCTGTGCCTACACCTGGGTTCCTAGCCTTTCCCAGCTCATTCATAAGAGATCAGAAGGTGCATGACGTCTGCACGAAACCCTTTTTTTAAATTTCGAACAAAGCAGATGGAGTATTCGGCTGACGATGTGGCATCGGCCACAAATCTGCAGTTCTTAACGGTGCGCCACTTCAATCTTAATGCGAAGGCGAGATAATAACAGATATACCATGTGTGGCCACCAGTACCTATGCAGTGCGTACTGTCTGAACTGCTTCTTCTTTGTTCTAATTTGACAGCTCAGCGTCGACGGCCACATTCTGGGTAGGCATGTCCCAGTCTATTCCCGTCCGCCGTTGAAACCGTTTATCCAGACCTATGATTACATTTATTCGCTTCACAATGAGGCAAGTAATGTGATCGTTCTGTGATACACCTCAGTTTCAATGATATTGATAATGTGTTGTTTAAAGTGGAAATTTCTGCTTCGGTCACGCTGGACCAAGGTAAAAGTCCTTTATATCGTCACACGATATCTTCCCGTTGTTCTCATCGCCACAAACCTACATCGTGCGTTCAGCTCAAGCATGACATGCACCCCCTGATAATGTTTTGACATGCTGTACTTCAGTGAATTTCACCCCGAACAAGACCCCCAATGTATGTGAATGTCCAGTGGGCTTACCGACTGATAAATGATGCCTACTGAATGACTTCGCCAGAAATGCCAAATATTAATCAACATTTACTCATGTACGTGCACCGTACATACTGCATGCACGTCCTTGCCGAGCGCTGCTCTTGCCTCTCACAGGTTTCGGCCTGATGTTAGTCACTTGCTCTGAATGTATTTCTCCTTCCTCCACGACATACAAGTGCTCCTGATACGTTTCATCCAGGCCTTTTCGTGCTCAGAACACGCGCGCTCTGGGCCAATAATAAGATCATACTCGTAACCATGCTGCCCACCCTTCTCGTGAGTCCCATGCCCTTACCACACCCAAACTCATGGTTGATGAATCCGTCAGGCTATCTTCGTAGTATCTATCGGCACTCGTTTTATTTCCACCTCTAGTGGTTCGTGCTCTCGCCTTCCCCACCACAATTCGCATGTATTTACTGCACTTTCACAGTCACGACTAGCACGATCCCAGGCATTACAGGCTGCTATCGGACCTCGCGTAGTGTCCAATTCTTCATGCCGTTTCTTCTTTTGTTTGTGTTTGAACTGGGTATGTCGCCAGGAATTAGGAGCATGCATTACTGACACGCGCTGACTGACGCTACCTCTAGGACTGGTCTCGCTCACACTCATACGTGCCATACAGGACTGGCGGTCGACCAATGGCCCTCTATATGCTGTCCTGGTGAAGTATAACATATTTTACTATGCATGCAGTCTTTGTGAGTCAGGACATATGCATGTTTCCGTGCTCATTGGTGATGATTATTGTTTTGAAAGTTCTCTCGGCAGTGAATATCCTCATGCCAGTGCTGTTTTCAAATGTGCGTAAATCCCTCATACCCTTCAATATGTGAAGTCATTGATGTTCCGCACACCTAGTCCGCATACTACTCCCTCCTCGAAGAGTATGCACCTCCAACTTCTGCTGCGAATTCCTATCTATAACTCAAACGACAGTTTACAGTTCTTTCTCCTTGCGATCCTTGCCACGCGCATGCACCTCCATCTCTGGCATATCGATTGGCATGTGCATGGCTCTAATGCCCTCGTGTGTATTTCCGTGTCCGACATGTCACCTGCGGTGTGACGTCTTATCATGTGGCTTATTCGGTGTCGTTCTTGAAGGGGTTTGGACTACGAGATATCGATGACTGGTCGGGTGGCTTAGTCGGGTTTGGGACACATTTAAATTATAGGAATTGTTGTCATAGTAAGTATGAAATGTATTCCGATATGAAACCGTGCAGCGTGAGCAAGCTAACGAGGACAATATGCCACGGTGATGAGAATGATGCGACTGAAACTTTAAATTTTTTTTTTTTTGGGTCAGTGTTTATTGTCCTCTGGGGCCTTGCCCTATGGTAGACAGTACATGCTGTATCTCTAAGTATGTATGCGATATATATGGATTAATGTTTTTGCTTCTCAATGGCGCCTACTTGGGGTGCGTTAAGGCCAACTGAAGGCGATAGGGTGTGATCTGGGTGACTGTTCTTGGATTTCTCTTGTTTTCTCTTTTCTTTACTTCTTCTTCTATTCCTCTGCGTCTTCTTCGTCGGGCGGCGGGGTCACGTCTCCAAAGATGGTTTCTAAATGTCAGGTTTTGGCTATGAACTTAAGTGCGGGTTTGATACAAGCTGAGTGGTTGAGAAGGTATTTCAGGTCATATGTGCGTGTTCCGATTTCTTCGACGAGCGCAATCCTGTGTCGTGCGTATGCTGGGCAAGCTATGAGAAAGTGGTGCGTGGTTTCGTTTCTCGTGCATCTGGGGCATTTTGGTGAGGGTACTTTGCTGATTCTGTTGAGATGCTTATTGAGTGGGGTGTGTCCGGTTCGTAGCTGGAAGAGGAGAGAGCTGTGGCGTCTAGGGAGTTTGGCGATGAGAGTGGCGAAGTGTTTGGATGGGGTGGAGTGGTCGATTCTGCGCATTTGTTCATATTTGGGTGATTTCTTCATGACTTCGTTGGCTTCGTTTTTCAGGATGACGTTGAATTGCTGCTTGGCGGCTGCTTTGCTTCTTGGGAGGGTGATGGGTGAGGTGCACGAGCAAAGTGATTGGGGGAGTCGTCTGGTGTCTGATGTTTCCTTTCTAGCTGCTCTCTTCGCGTGGGTGTCGGTGGCTTCATTCCCATTGGTTCCGCAATGTCCTGGTGTCCAGCGGATAGTTAGCTTGCGTTTGTCCTGTTCTGGTAGAACGATGTGAAGGTCGTCGTGGAATATGTCCATGAGGTAATGTCCCAGTTTCGAGCTAAACGCTTGCATTGCTAATATTGCTGCTTGGTTGTCTGCGCCTAGGGCCATCGTGTCGTTGTTTCCTGCTACTCCTTTGAGCAATTCTACCGCTAGCACCATTCCCACTAACTCTCCTTCGTAGATGGTGTGGTCCTCATCTGATCCTAGGTAAAACCTCAGTGTGTCTATCTCTTCCTCTCCTCTCATTAGCACTGCGGCAGCTCCTACTCCTCCATCTATAGCTGAGCCATCCAAGTAGACGCGAATGTTCTCTGTCGCGGTTTCATCTGCTATGAGTGTGTTCTCCATGTCCGGCGCTATCTCTGTCTTCATGTCTGGGTGCCATTTTGTATAGTGACGTGCCGGGAGTATCTTTTCCATGCTGTTGGGGTCAATGCGGAAAGCTTTCAGGAGTGAATGGATTGGCGAGGGGAACCTTGTTGCTTTGAAGTTGTGTGTGGTGCAGTTCGTGTAGGTGGCTTTGATTTCTCTGAATAACAGGTGGGATGGGGGGAGTGTGGATATTCATAGAGTAGTGTGATAGCAGATCTTTCTGAGGAGTTGTTGGAATGGAAGTATGTTCGCATGTGCGTCCAGAACATCAGTTGCGGTAGAGTGCATCCCACCGGTGATCATTGATGTTGCCATCCTCTGTGCTCTTGTCATCTTCACCGCGAAACCTCTCGCGCCTCGTCCTCCATTCTTCTTCCCCCTGCCCTTCTCTAAAAGTCCTGTGCACCAGACATCAACTGCATATAACATCTTGGGGATGACCACACCTTCATACAGCTTGCGTAGAAGCTGTCCATGGATTCCCTTCGTGGGCTTTGTCATTCTATTGCAGGCCATTATATAGTTGATCCCTTTGGCTAGCGCAAACGAGGCGTGTTCCCTGAAACATAACTCTTCATCTATGATCACTCCTAGGAACTTGTGCGTTTTAGATGGTTGGATGGTGTGTTGGTGAATGGTGATGGGGGGGTGTGTGATTGGGATGGTCTTGGTTCGGTTCGCTGGGTCGGGGGTTCGTCTTCTTGAGATGCAGATGAGGGTGGTTTTGTCTAGTTCAAAGTCAGTGTTGTGCACTCTACTCCAGTCTAAGGCCCCGCCGGGCTTCTCCATCATATGAATTAGTTTCTCGTTAGCCTCCTCAAAAGTTGTACCTTTAGCTATAAGTGTGATGTCATCTATGAAGCCTAGGCTGAGCTCGCCTTGATTGGGATTGCGGTCTGCTACTTTGAGTACGTCAGCATTATAGATAAGGAAAGCGATTACCGAGAGGGGACAGCCCTGGTCCACCCCGTTTTCTACGTTGAAGGTCACCGATTTGTAGTCATCGAAGACGAGTGTTGTGGATCGATTGCTGAGTCAGCGTCGGTACCACTCGATGTATTCTTCCGGGAATCCTTTCATTTTCATGTTGTGTAGGAGGCGTGTTACTACCACGCTGGGGAAAGCGGCCTTAACATTGAGGAAGAGCATTGAGACATGGTTTTCTTTTGAGGCCCATGCATTGGCTGTAAACTTAGTTAGTAAATGGATTGAATCTACTGTAGATCTTCCGGGGTGGCTGCCGAAGTGAGTTGGGGGTAGGAGGTCGTGTTGTTCTGCTATATAAACTAAGTCATCAGCTACGCAAGACGAAAGTACCTTTGCCATCGTGTCTAATAGCGTAATGGGTCGATAGGCTTTGGGCAAGCTATAGTCCGGGTGGCTGGGCTTTCATAGTACAATTGTCAATGACTTCTTCCAATCTTCTGGGTAGATACCTAGTGTAAATGTGGCTGGCAATAGGGGGCCCATGTAGGGTACAAGGGCGTCAGTACACTTTGTGAATACACAGTTACATACTCCATTAGGTCCTGGTGCTTTGTATGGTGAAAGTTTCGCTATGGCTCTGTGAATTTGCACATCAGTAATGTTCTCAAATGTACAAATAGGGGGGGGTAGTTAGCGTTATGGTCTACATAGTCGTCTGCTGGTTGTTGTTGAAAGAAGGTGTCATATAGTATCTTGCTTTTGCATGCATTGTCTTGTGTGGCATTTCTTGGGGTGTTGTTGTTTGTTGCTGGGTCTTTGAGTGTCGTGATCTGGGTGTGAAATTGGTCATTGGGGCAACTTGAGGCATAGTGATGAAAGTCCCAGGTGCCGGTGGGCGTTAGCAATTCAAGCCATTCCTCCCAGTGGTCTTTTTTCGTGGTCTTGATGTGTTCAGAGAATTTGTTTCTTGCTATTCTTAGCTTGTCGTGTATGGGGTTGTCGTGGTGTGCTAGTTTGCGTCTGGCCTTGTGTCTGAGTTTCTTGACTTGCTTGCACTCATTGTTGAGGTTGGATGTCCACCATCTCTTGGCATATGGCGACTGTTTGGCCATTGGGATTGTTTCTTTGGCGGTTTCGGTGATGGTGTTGATGAGTTGGGAGTAGGTGTCTTCGAATTGGGCGGGGGAGGTGATGTGTTGGGGTGGCGGGAACAACTCGAGCTTGGTTGCCAATGTCTCGTTGAATTTCTTCCAGTCCATTTTGTGATAATTGAGTTTTGGGATGGCGAGGATGCATTCTGGGTTGAGGTCTAGGGAGGTAATGATAGGGAAGTGATCAGTTATAATGGGAGCTGGTATTCGACAGAGCATTGCGTGAACATATTTATAATTTCTGTGGAGCAGAACACGTTATCAGGCCTTGTGAGGTTTTTTGAGTTGGACGCTTCTAACGTGGCTATAGCCGGGGGTAGCGCTTGTACAAGGTTGTATGCTGCAAGTAGATTGATTAGTATATCCGCAGCATTTAAGTTTTCTGTGGTGAGAAGGTGTTCATTAGTTGGTAACTCCCACATCAGATGATATTGGTTAAAGTCCCCTAGCCATATAAGGTTCGTTTGGGGTTCTTGTTCTGCCCCATTAGGGCGTGTTAGCAGGCTGTTCTGATGCTCAGACATCATATGATGTTCCATGAATCGTATGGTTCTGTTGTGGTTGCAAGGGTTATATATGTTATAGATATGCACCTTACCAAAATTGCCCATCAGTTCTATAGCTGTTATGTTGGGGGTTTCGAGTGGAATTATATGCCATTTGTTCTTGGATAGTTTCTTGTTGACGAGGAGGATAGACTGTGTGCGTTCGGTTCCACTGTGGTGATTAGTCAGGTAGATTATGTCCCAATATTTCCGTAAGTTCGAGGCATTGGTGAGGTTGACTGGATTGAGATAAGGTTCCTGCATGCATGCGAGGTCATAGACTTCCAGGTTGAGTTCTGCTAGCATGTGTTCCCATGTGTTAATTGATTTCCTGAGATTTTGCTGCCAGATTCTGAACTGGGGTGGTGGTGTGTCGTTGTGGCAATTCATTGGGTACTAGGGGGGTAGGATAGTCTGTCAGAGTATAGGGAGGCTGCTGGGTCCAGTGTGTGGTTGGTCCACATTTCTGGGAGTCTTGATTGTGTGTTGAGTGGTATGTGGTTAGGGTTCTCAGTGTTCTTCTTTTGGCAGAGAGTTTTCATCTTTTTCTCGATGTTCTTCCATCCTTGAGGGGCGCCTGTTGGTTGGGGCTGATTCCAGTTGGGTTGGTTGTTGTTGTTGTATTGCTGTTCTTTGTTCTGGCCAGGGTAGGTGTCCCATGTGAGAGGGTTGTTGGTGGGGAAGTAGATGTAGCGGTGGTCTTCTTGTCATCCTCGGTGTGTTTCGCATTTTCTGATAAAGGTGGGGCAATCTCTGTTCCAGGCTGCATGGTCGTTTGATTGACAATTGATGCAAAAGTAGAGTTCTGGGTTGTCGACTCCACAGGTCGATGTTCTATGGCTTGCTCTGCAAGTGCCACATGTGTCGTGGTCTTGGGGACAGTCTGCTGCCATGTGGTTACCTCCAATTGAGTGGCATTTTAAGCAACGCGCTGGTTCTGGGATTAGTTTGCGTCCATATACTTTTCTACCTTCTATTGTTAGTCCGAATCTGATTGTGTGATTGGCGGTGTTCTTGGATTTGAATGTGAATATTGCATGTGCCGTGCGTTGCCCTGGGTCTCTTCTGGCTACAGGCTTGATGTACCTGGCTTTCGTTATCTTGTTAGTTTTGAAACCTGCTTTTACCTCTATCTCCATTACACATACTGGAGAGTTTGGGTCAAATGTTATTGGGACATTTTCAAGGAGGGTCTGGTATGTTTGATCTTTGATGATTAGGTCGTGTCTGAAGTGTGTGAGGAAGCCACTTCGGTTTGCTGGGTCCTTGAACCAGGTGGCTGTCTGGGGTGAGTCGACTTTGTATAGTACTCCACCATGTTGGAGCTTTCATGCTGATAGGAATGTAATTCCTTCTGGGAGTACTTTACTGTTTTACTTGAGGAGTTCTATTGCTAATGTTGCTTTCGTGACTAGCTGGGCCTCTGTGAGGTCTTTGAGGGTGCTTGTTTCTTGTATTGAGTGTTTATTGATTAGTATCTGTCTAGTTTGGGCTTCGCTGTGTGTGAGGATTTTGGTTAGTGGGGCAGATATGCCTGTTCTGACTGTGTTTGCATAGTTCATTAGTCCTTCAGACCTGGGTGTTGCTACGTTGGCTGTCTCTGCTTGTTCTCTCGTAGCTCGTATGGTGTCTTCCACCACTTTGCCAATATGTTCAGATGAATCGTGTAATTGGGAGCGTACCTCTACTACTGCGCATTCCAGGTTTGATTTGTGTTGGGTAAGGCATGCTCCCAGCTCTTCTACTTTGGCTTCTAGGTTTTCTATTGGGGTTTCGAGGGCGGCTGTTAGTTTTTGCATTATGATTGATATATGTTCATTTTGATTGATGTCATCTATTGTGATTGTGAAAGCTCTGAGAATGTCTATGTTTGTGGCACCAAGGCTGGCGATGATGGTGAATTCGAAAAGGCAGCTTGCCAGGATTTCGAAGGTGACGCCTGTTGATGGAATTGTCATACCGTGCATTGTGAGTAGTCTTGTTGCAGTTTCTACATTGGTGACGTCTGTACAGATTCCTATTCCTGCGGTGTGGTCTGACTTGTGCTTGCTGAAGGCTAGCAGGGGTTTGTCTGCCATGGTCTTTCTTCCGTTTCTGGTAGAGAGCCCTATGGTTGGGGTGACGACAGTCATTGTGTTGAGTGCCTTTGGGGGCATTTTTGGTCTATTGATATTTTTGTAGTTCTTTCGTTGTTCTAATTATTACTTTGAATGGTATTGCTAGGGGTCGGGAGGTTATTCTCGACGTCGATGACGCCGTGGTGCGCTGTTGAGCGCAGTGTAGAAAGTATTTTTCCGGGGTCCTAGTTTGAGGTGCCACTTGGTGCTAAACCAAGAAGCGATTTTTAAATTCGTTCGCGAAGCAGACTATACAGGGAAGACCATGATGGAACATTCTGATCGCGATAGGTTCAACTAACGTGCCGCAACATTCTTGGAAGTACAGGATCAGGCCTTCTGTTCGGCCTCGGGCACTCTGCTCTCGTTCCTCACCCATCGAATTTCAAATTTACAGTTGGGTAATATAAATTTTGTAAAGGGGATTATTTTACACTGAGTATACGCGTATTTCCATAATGCGTTCAATTCCATTTTGATATCACAGAGCTGAATCACTGATCCAGATATTACAAAGGAGAGCTAGAACCCCGCTCGCAATTTGTTTAGAATTCCACCATCATAGATCTAGTAGCCCACCCGCAGGATGACTCGACCCCGACCGATACCTCGCGTTATAATCCATAGTTATGTCCTCCAATCACGAGGCGCTCTCGGAAGAGACATCATTCATCTGGTTATGTACATCAACACTACGAAACGACTGAAGACATTTTTGGCGAGACGCCTCTGCCAGTTATTGAACGCTGAGCGCTGATCCTCGAGCGTGCTCAACCATCCTACAAGCCTATCCACTCGTGCCAAAACAGTGTTCGTTCGACAGGTGAGGGCTTCATGTCAATATTTTGTCTGTCCGTATTTCTGACAACGTCCGGCTGCCCCCGCAAGGTTTTCGCACTGAAAACCGGTGCTGCTGTTCCATCAACCAATATCTCCGCCGCATAACACCAAACCGATAACCCTCACTGTTGACATTGTTCCGAGACCAAGGAAACAGTTCACCGTTTCCCACAAGAATGTATCATCCTTCTAATTCCTGTGCTTGATCGACCTCTCTCTCGCCTACATGGCACCCATCAGATCAAGGGTATCAGTCAAGATGAAGGTTATGATCCACATCGCCAGCCTACTGCCCATTCTCCATTACCGGATCTGCCCCCTTACAGATTCATATATCATGTGGACGAGACCCCATCAGCACCCGTCCATATCATCATGTACATGTTATGGCAGCCAGTGCATCCATTTTAAATTGACATACTGTACTTCAGTGAACCCCACGGAGAACCCCGATGTATGTGAACGTCCAGTGGACTTACCGACTAATGAATGACACTTTCTACATGTCTTCGCCAGCAGTGCCTAATAAGACTCGATATTTACTCAGGTACGTGCACAATACATGCTGCATACAGATCCTCGCCGAGCATTGTTCCATTCGCAGGTTTCAGCCTGACGTCAATCATTTGCTCTGAATGTATCACTTCTTCCTCTCCGACATACACCCGCTCACAGTGCTCCTGATCCGATTCATCCAGGCTTGTTTGTCCTCAGAAAAAATGTGCTCTGGAACAACAATAGAATTGTGCTCGTAGCTATGCTGTCCGCCCTTTTTGTGAGTCCCATGCCCTCAACACACCCAGCTCATGGTTGATGAATCAGTCAGGCTATTGTCATAACATCCATCGGTATTCGCTTTACTACTATTGCCACCTCATATGGTTTGAGCTCTCACTTTTCCCAGCTATTATTCGCGCATATTCACTCCATTTTCACAGTTATGAGTGGCACCAGCTGCTACTGGAGCTCAGGGAGTGTCCGATTCTTCATGCCGTTTATTCCATTATTTGTGTTCCAATTGGGTATGTCGCCAGGAACTGGCAGTGTACATCATAGACACGCGCTGACTGGCGGTCTCCCTAGGACTGGTCTCCCTCACACGCATATGTGCCATACAGAGCTGGCGCTCGACAAAGGGCCCTCTGTATACCGTCCTGGTGAAGCATAATATGTTCTACCATGCGTGTGGCCTGTGTGAGTCAGGACTTACAATGCATTTTATTCCATGCTCACTGGCCATGATTATTGTTCCGAAAGTTCTCTCAGCCGTGAACGCCCTCCATGATGCCAGTGCTTTTTCCTGATGTGCTAAACCTCTCGATACCCTTCAAAATGATTGCGTCATTGATGTTCCGTACACCCAGTCCGGATACAACTCCCTCCTCGAGGAGTATGCACTTCCAACTTCTGTCGCGGATTCCTAATGACAACACCCGAAACACGCACGTACAGTTTGCAGGTCTACATCCTACCGATCCTCGCCACGCGCATGCACCTCCACCTCTGGCATATGGACCAGGATGTGGACGGCTCTAAGGCTTCCGTCTATATTTCTGTGTCCGACGTGTCACCTGCAGACCGTGCAGTGTGACCTTTTATCGGGTGGCTTATTCTCGGGGATGATGTTTGAACTACGAGATGGCTGGTCGGGGCGGCGTAGTCTGGTTTGGGACGTGCTTCACATATGGAATGCGTTTTTTTGTCAGGCAGAATAATCTGACGCAAGCAGTGGAACCCATTTGACGGGTATAAGTGATTATGACAGCGAGGATCGTTCAGAAGAAGACTTCGGAAAAGATGTATATCAATACTGATACCTATACAGTGTTACAAGCCCCTTATCGATGATGGTAGTATGTATATGATCCTGCAACCACGTCTCAAACATGAATTCATCTGTCAGAGTGAGTGCAGTATCTTTGGTACGAAACCCGCAACGGAAATAAGGCAACATTGTACAATCATCCAGTTGGACCGGTGTGACGACGACTCGACGATGGTTCTCTTTAAATCGTCCATCTCCTTCGTTGATCTCTGGGACTGAAAGTGGTAGCGTTGTGCTCAACCTTGCCTGCAGAGTTTTGGGTATCGAGCGAGAAGCGACTGCACATGTAAGACATGGACTCGGAGTAAACGACACTTGAAGGTAAGAGATCTGGATTCTGGAATTCCTCACGAAAATTCTAGCCGCCGCAACCACGTGACCTGTGCCTAGCGTTGAACGTTGTCACGTTGCAAGCTGAAGCTTGAGCTTGAAGCTTTGAAGTCATATTTTTGGTGGCACTGCGCCTCCCCATTTACAGCACTCCTACAACTTGTCCTCCCAGAGTACATTTGTACTATTAGCGTTCTACCTATCGGCGTTGTCCTTACTACTGACGCTGCTAGCACACCTTCTGCCAGATGCGAGTGTGACTGCGCTGTTTGAACCGGGAGATGATGCAAGGATGACATTCGTGTATGTGTGGGTTGAACATGCGAGGCGTAGTATGACTGAAGAGGTGGCGCAGAGGATGACTAGAATCAGGGAGATGTATTGAACTTGTAGCTGGGGAGCAGTGGACTGGAGCTGGTGCTCATCTTCCAGATGTACGTGAAGTATCTATGTTTGATTTGTTGGTATCAGATGTTCAAGTCGATTTCTCCCCGTCGTTGTCACCGATTCTTCACGCGCACGCCTCAGGCATTCCTAGTTTCCCTTTCCCCGCTATCACAGCAGATCCCACAATTGTCGAACACGCAGCTCAAGTGTATGACCAAGCGTGTTGCATTGCTCATAGCGATGTACGGGAGGTATGGCCATCTTTTCTTACACATCTATAACTGATCTAACTATACCATTGACCAATCTCACTATTTATCAGTATACTTCGGTCCCGAGTATGCTTCGGGTTGATGCCACGGGTATGGCACAAGTATGACAGAAGTATATCATGTTTCTCGGCTGCGAGACTTCGAGTTGGCACAGGGAAGTGCAGAGAAGTTCGTGGAGGATATGGTTATATCTGGCGTGATGTTGGAGATAGCCACATCCTACACGAACTTTCTCACTTGCTGCAGCCCATCCTGCCTTTGTCATTCTCGATATATCTCTTCACATTCTGGTACTCTTATGGACTAAATCCATGTTTGTGTGCATGCACCCCACCGGTGTCCAACAGGATATGGCCAGCGGCCTTTACGGGTAGACATAATGTCGATCGATGTCATGTTATCTGGTTCACCAGCGGTTGACGCAGGAAGGTGTGTTTCGTGGTGACCGATCCCATCCATTCAGCCTTTTTCGTCCTCAGAACATATGTGCTTTGGAACAGTAATAGAATGGCACTCGTTGCCATGCTGTCCGCCCTTGTCCCATGCCCTCAACACACCCAAGCTTATGGTTGATGAATCAGTCAGGCTATTGTCGGATCATTCATCGGCACTTGGTTTACTGCTATTACAGCTTCTCATTGTTTGTACTCTCATCTTCCCCCACTACCATTCGCACATATTCAATCCACTTTCATAGTTACGATTAGTGCGACCCCAGGAATCAGAGGCTGCTACCGGAGCTCGAGTGGTGTTCAATTCTTCATGCCATTTTTCTCTTGTGTTTGTATTAACTGGGTATGTCGCCGGGAACTCGGAGCATACATTACGGATGCGCACTGACAGATATTCAGGACTGGCCTCCCTCACACTCATATGTGCCATAAAGAGCTGGCGGATGGCCAAGCGTCCTCTGCACGCCGTCCTGGTGAAGCATAATATGTTCTACTATGCATGCGCTCTGTGTGAGTCAGGACTTACAGGGGTTCCTTGCTCATTATTGTTTCGAAAGTTCTCTCGGCCGTGAACGTCCTTGTACCAATGTGGTTTTCCTATGTGCGTAAATCTCCCAATACCCTTCAATATGATCAAGTCATCGATGCTCCGCACACCTAGCCCGCATACTACTCCGTCCTCGAAGAGTATGTACCTTCAGCTTCTGTCGCGAAATCCTGTTGACAATACTCGCATATACGCATATACAGTTATCAGGCCTTTATTTTGTGATCCTCGCCACGCGCATGCACCTCCATCTCTGGCATATCGGCTGGCGCGTGCACGACTCTGGCGCCCTCGTGTGGATTTCTATGTCCGACATATCACCTGGAGACCGTATGGTGCGATGTCCTATCCGGTATCAATCATGGAGTGAGGTTTGGACTATAAGATGACTGCTCGGGGTGGCTTGGTCTGGTTTGGGACGCGCTCGACTTTTAGGAATGCATCCTTGTCAGGATGACGAATCAGGCGTCCGGTGCAGGATGACACTCACCGACAGATCGTAGATGCTTAACCGTTTGTATGCTCCATAGCTGACAAGTATACGATTGACAATTCCGAGCACATACTGATATTTATAGTGGTTGTTCTGCCCAAAGCAATCGATGACAATCGGTCTTGATCGTAGGACACAGCGGGCAGTTGGATGTGGCGCTGGTATACCCATCGTTCACCTTGTCCTCGCCTTGAATGCCATCGACTTTCTCCTGAATACAGCAAATCTGTAAGCTGACCGCTTACTACATACTTACCTTATCACATATCACGTGATCCATCCCCATATATTCCGTTACTTTCCAACCACTCGGATCAGACTCGGGTCTCCTACCTACCATCACATATTCATTAGTACAACGCTCCAAGAATCCACAGTTTCGTCCTGTTACTTTCGCCCGATCCATTCAGTGTTCCTTGCTGTTTTCCCGGGCAAGGTTCCACTTTTTTTTTAACAGAAACGAAACTCGTTGATGATCACCTGAACCCGTTATAATCTTTATTCCCAACCCGCCGGGCTACCCGCCTGCTACTTGACCTGTCAAACTGCCTTCGACATGAAGGAAACCTACTGTCTCTGAACCTTTGACCACGCGACAGCGTGCGAGAAATCAAAGACAAACACCTCACCTGAACCCGCCATCTTCTACCTTAACCCCTGTACCCTCGGACGACACGCCCCTCCAGCGTGCTCCATCCACAACTAGATATTGTGACTCCTCATCGGAATCAGACTCTGACGACACGCATATATTGTACCCTCGCCTCCACAAAATGACGAAGTCCGCCAGAGTCGAACAGTCTGCTCCCAATAAACCCCCAAAGCTCTCAGCGGGTGAACTCACTCCAGAGGTCTCTCGTGACTGGGACAATGCTTGTACCACGTACTTCATGCACAAAGGAGTCGAAGCTGCAGACCAAGTGAAGATGATAGCTTTCGGCATGTTGGATCCGCGTCTACACACTTGGTACCTCGCCCAGCGAGACACTCTAGACGCCGGTACCTTCGCCGAGTACATGACCGCTCTCAAAGACGCATGGCTCGAGAGTCATTGGGATACAAAACTTCATAGAAAGGTCCTGGGATCACAGCAAGGCAACTGCAGCTTTTACGAATGGGCTCTGGAACTACAAAACCAGAACACTTTGTTATATGGCAACGCCACTCACCTCTCCAGCGACCAACTACGCAACCAACTAGAAGCCAACATCTGTGACGAACTGACTGTCCCCGTATTGAGAGCTAAACTCGCGGACGATCTCACACTTAAAGAGTGGATCGAAGAAGTCAAGCATCTCGATGATAAACGTCTCGAAGACCTCGCGTCACACAGAAAGATAGCTGAAGACCTATACAAGTCCTCTAAGCGCACCAATAACTACAACTCCTCGAACCACAACTCCTCCAATAAAACAACCGCCCCAAAGACATACACATCATCTTCCTCTCGCCTTGGGAGTCTTACAGAAACCGAACGTGCGCTACTGATGAAACACAAAGGATGTTTTAAGTGCTGGAAATTCTATGTATCACACCAATCCAAAGAGTGTACCGACGGCGCACCAGATGCCGCATCCTACAAAACGCTTACGGAAAACGACGCTATTGCTGCACAACCAAAAGGGAAGACCGTAGCTGCTGTCGCGACCGTAGGTGCCGTGATGCCATTGTCGGTACTCGACGACGGGTCGGGTTCGGAAGATGAAATTTCTGATTGACGACAATGTCATCAACAAGCTAGGACTGGTTAGACGTAAACTGCACAAGCAAATTGAGGCAAATTCTGCCTTCTTAGACAATTCTCCATCCTCTTCTGTTTCTTTCTCTGAATACGTGCTTTTGGCACCTTCTTCCGTTAATCATGATTGGACATCTCGTACGATATGCGCTATCATTGCGCCGGGACTAGCAGTTCCACTCCTCCTCGGAGGACCTTTCTTATCACACAACTGTCTTCTTATAGATCACGAGCATCGAACTGTTATCGCAAAAGAATCAAAGTACGACCTATTGAACCCACCTTCTTACCCTGCTCGCTCGTCAGCTCCAACCAAGGTCTCAATCCCCTCCCACCGTGAGATACAAAAACAGCAGAAAGTCGTTGTTAAGCAATTGAAATCCATTTTGATCGACCGCCGCAAACATCATGACGAACAGACCATATGTTCATCCATCAACATTGTGACACTACTATGTAAGCGAATCGATACGCTGGCGTTCATAGAAGCGAACAAAGATCATCTGGATCGACTAGACAGAGAAATGAGGCGGAAGTACGAGGATAGATTCCCTGACGACATTCCGCATATCGACCAATTACCCACGGACGTCGTACACCATATCACCCTTAAAGACCCAAACAAGATCATTCAATGTCGAAGATACAATACGCCATGCAAGTATCGTGAAGCATGGGATACCCTACTGAAACAACACGTCGCTGCTGGTCGCCTACAGCCTTCTTCGAGCGCGTTTGTCTCCCCAGCTTTTCTAATTCCCAAAAAGGACCCTACAGCGTTACCAAGATGGGTAAACGACTACAGGGCACTTAACACAAATACAATACCTGACAACCACCCGCTTCCACGAATCGATGAGATTCTGCGCGACTGCGCTAAAGGCAAAATTTTCAGCAAAATCGACATGACGAACTCCTTCTTCCAAACGCGCATACACCCTGACGACATTAAGTATACAGCTATAGACACGCCCGAAGGTCTACACGAATGGACTGTAATGCCGCAGGGAGGGAGGAATGCTCCCGCAACCCATCAACGGAGAATGTTCATCGCTCTACACAGACTCATTGGCAAAATCTGCCACGCCTACCTTGACAACATCATAATATGGTCCCAGAACGTGGCGGAACACGCGAAGAACGTAAAGCTCGTCCTCGACGCCCTATGAAAAGCCGGGCTCTTCTGCTCACCAAAGAAGACATCGCTGTTTTGTATGGAAATGGACTTCTTAGGCCACCAGATTTCAGCCGCTGGCATCGAAGCTGACGCTTCGAAAGCCCAACGCATTTTAGACTGGCCCGTACCTAAGTCGACAAATGATGTTCGATCGTTTCTAGGCCTTGTAAGATACCTAGACCAGTTCCTACCTAGCCTCGCCGACCACACACGCTTACTCACACCTTTGACGACAAAATCTTGCGAAGCCGAGTGGCCCGGTTGGGACACGACACACCAAGACGCATTCGACGCTATTAAGCGCCTTGTCATCAGTCGAGAATGTCTAACAATGATCGACCACGACAATATGAAAGACAACAAGATCTTCGTTACCTGCGACGCGAGCGATTGGCGTGTCGGAGCACTACTGAGTGTCGGACCTACCCCACAAACCGCAAGACCAGTTGCTTTCGACTCTATGCAACTTCGCGAAGCACAGCTCAACTATCCGGTGCACGAGAAAGAGCTATTAGCGATCGTGCGAGCACTTAAGAAGTGGCGAATCGAGTTGTTGGGCACACCATTCACCGTTTATACTGACCACAGAACATTAGAGAATTTCATGACTCAACGAGAACTATCTCGACGCCAAGCCAGATGGCAAGAGTTCTTCAGCCAATACGACTTCAACATCCAGTACATTCGAGGCGAAGATAACTGCGTGGCAGACGCCCTTTCTCGCCTACCACCCGATGACGAAGTCCCCAAGTACGTACAAGAAACCGCCCACATGCCCGCCGCGACGCACCCACACGTCCACCCGATCGCACTGGTCCTATCAATAACACCAGACGTGTCGTTACTCAACGACATCAAGTCCGGTTATCTTGAAGACCCTTGGTGCGTGAAGGTTTCAAAACTAATCGGCTCCCTGCCTGGTCTACGCCAACAAGATGGATTACTGTACCTTAACAATCGACTTATAATCCCCTGCGTCACACACTTACGAGAAACCATATTCCGCTGTCGATCTTCGTTGCTGATCAGTTGTAAACCACAACAAAACAACTAACCTAGCAATGCTACTGCTCAGTGGTCCTTATGCTGAGAAGCACTGGGTACAGTAGTTGTTCAGTTGGGTGGCCTGACCCTTGGTAGTGCACCACACACTTCGAGTGTGAGGGGTTTAGGTGTTTGAGAAGAGATGATAGATGAGCACAACTAAGTCTGGGATGACCTAGCTGTGTTGGAGGACGAAGAAAGAATAAGCAGGAGGATCAAGATGGACTGGATTTGAATGAATAGAATGGCAGTGGGACAGTGTTCCAGGTGAACAAGGTCCAGGAAAACGTGGGGGATGAAAAATGCGAAGCCAACTGAGGCTTCAGAGAGAACTGAACATGAAATGGTGAACTGGATGAGTTTTTTGCTCTGTAGCTAAAGTACAGGGGTTTATATAGAGTATAGTACCTGCGTACATCTGTGTATGCAAAGCAATGCTCCAGGCAATGAGTAGGGCAATGAAGAGGGCAATGAAAGGGGGGAATGGAATGAATGTGCTGCGCTTCAGGGGTAATGACTGAGCAATTTCGAAAAATAGAACAAATCCTATGCAGAATGAGTCATAAAATGGAGAATGAGTCATAAGGACAAAGAATGAGTCAGAGAATGAAAAAGCGATGATAAAGCAGGGCTGTGACCATTACAAACCATGACTCATGACCTGAGTCATCATGACCAATTGCTATGCAAGCATGACAAAGTGCTGTGCGGTGATGATGCAAGAGCTGTGACGCAGCAATGACGCAGCATATGGGCAGTGGAGAATGGAATGGAGTGATGATGCTATGATGCCATGATGGTGTGATGATCCGAATGCTCTGCTGCAGAGATGTCATGTGGTTGTTGGTGCAGAATGTCGACATGCAGGGATCATGGGATATACACAGTCTGTAAGACGCTTCCCCAGCATGATAAAGGGATTGGTCATCTGCATAGGGACTTGGTGGTTTGCAATCTCTGGTGAGCATTAGGATGGAATGGCATGGTGTCCACAGTGATCATGAAGGTGAGGTGCGAGTGGATAATGGTTTGAATGGTTCGACGAATATAAGCCGCTGAAGAGGATTGGAAATGGTAGGGTGATGAGGACAGGATGAATAAAGACGTGGTTTTCGACGTATTGGTGCAATTTGGCATGGTCTGGCTGATGCTGAGGTTGTCTGAGAGTGTAGTGGGTGAAGATGGGAGAGCGTTGGAAGCGTGTGAATGGGGGAAAGGTGAATAAACCTCGTTGAATGCAAAATGCTGTAAAAATGCGGGATGCCGTAATACTGTTGAAAATCGCTGAAAAATCGAAAAATTAAAGGAAAGGAAGGGAAACAAATGAAAAGGTGAGTAAGGAATGATATGGGAAATGAAGATATAAATAAAAAACCATGTTCTCGCTACCAAACACGTTTGGTGCGTGACACCGCATGGCACACAACCACCTCGGACATTTCGGAATCGACAAATTGTATGGCGCGATCCGCGAATCATATTATTGGCCTAATATGAGAAGAGACTTGGAAGAAAGCTACATCCCAGCATGCACAGAATGTGCTAGGAACAAGAGTCGAACATCAAAACCGGCCGGCCCTTTACATCCTCTCCCTGTACCGGATCACAGAGGAGAATTGATAGCTATCGATTTCATAGGTCCTTTGCCGACAGAAGAAGGATTTGACGGTATCATGACCATCACTGATCGTTTAGGCGCAGATGTCAGACTCGTGCCCTGCCGCATGAACATGAACGCACCAGAAGTCGCAAACCTCTTTTTCGACAATTGGTATTGCAAAAATGGCCTGCCATTAAGTATCATTTCGGACCGCGACAAATTGTTCACCAGCAAATTCTGGATGGCCCTACATCGTCTGACCGGTGTCAAGCTAAAAATGTCTACCGCTTACCACCCCCAAACCAACGGCATGAGCGAACATACCAACAAAACCGTGGACCAAACTCTGAGGTACTTTGTGGACCGTCATCAGTCGGGATGGGTTAACGCATTACCACGCGTACAATTCAACATAATGTCAACAATCAATGCGTCAACCGGATACACCCCCTTCCACATGTATCTCGGAAGAACCCCGCGTCACCTACCACCATTGACAACTGATGGAATCAAGTCGACGCATGAAGACTTCCCCGCCGACGTCACAAACGCACTAGATGCAATAGTTTCACTTAAAACTGACATAGCTGACACACATGACGCCCTTTTAGCATCTCGGATAGCACAAGCCAATGCCGCAAACTTACATAGAAACGAAGAGCCAACGCTGCAAGTCGGCGACTCAGTCTACCTCTCAACGGCCCACAGACGACGAGAATACCTCAACGGAAACAACAAACGCGTCGCCAAATTCATGCCTCGCTTTGATGGTCCCTACACTATCATGTCTGCAAACCCTGAGTCGTCCACTTATACTTTAGACTTGCCAGACCACACTAATGTTTATCCCACATTTCACGTGTCCAAGTTGAAACGACATGTCCCCAACGACGCCGAACTCTATCCTTCTCGTGAACTCCAACGACCAGAACCAATCGTCACCAAGACAGGCTCACAAGAATGGGAGATAGAGAAAATCTTGGACAACAGAACACGAGGACGCAGAAAACAATATCTCATCCGCTGGCGTGGATACGGTCCTGAAGCAGACGTATGGGTACCTGGAAAAGAGCTTGAAAACACCCATGTACTTCAAGAATACAACGCAAACGCTTCAAGTTCGAGGTCTGATGAATACGCACAATGCTCAAATGTGAAGACTGATGAAGACGATGACTCGTGACACTATTCTAAGCACGTCCACAAGACGCCAGAACAAATTCTTCGGAGGTTGAGAGGGTGTAAGCTGACCGCTTACTACATACTTACCTTATCACATATCACGTGATCCATCCCCATATATTCCGTTACTTTCCAACCACTCGGATCAGACTCGGGTCTCCTACCTACCATCACATATTCATTAGTACAACGCTCCAAGAATCCACAGTTTCGTCCTGTTACTTTCGCCCGATCCATTCAGTGTTCCTTGCTGTTTTCCCGGGCAAGGTTCCAAAATCCTTCTTAAGTCTGGCCATCCCCACTTTCTGTTCGCCCAGCTACTCAGCCAGTGTGTTCGTAATCACCTTCGATTCCCAACCGTGGCTATTCTGCATCAATGGCACCGCCCATCACAATGGGGATTGTACGGCATCAAATCAGCTCCGTTCAAGATGATGGCATTGCCAGTCAGATGCGTGCAACCCGTAGCAAAGGTAACGCGTTCGCCTGCTGAGCATTTTTCGGGGGAAAGCTACAAGCTATGCATGTACCGCCTAAGCTGAAATACACGAGACAAACGGCATTAAAGTGGATCTAGTGTGTGCGGTTTGCGCTACTCCTCTGTGGGTTCAATATATACATCAGCCATGCCAGAGGCGTTCGTGCTCCCGGCACCAACAGCCACGGAGAGAGACTGATTTTCAGCTTGAAGGGTAACAATGAATTCTTCACCTTCGGCCATGACAGAATCATCACTATCCTCTTGGGATGCGAGTTCTCCAAAAAATCCTGTTGCCAGCGTTTTCGCACGACGTGAGGATCACCAGCTGCAGGCAGTGTATCTTTGGGAGAACGCTAAAAAGATGATCAAGAAGGGCTGTGCAAAGGCGCTCTTGACTGGGACACGAACATCTCTTCTAGGGTTAGCGGCGCCACATCTCAACCATATCTTCCTACAGGGTGATTGAAGTTCCGAATTCTGAATTCCCACCACAGTCCACCTTTGTCTCATCCCTTCAGCCTATTTCCATTCACGCATACTCTCTCCACACATGAATGCGAAGACCATGTTGACGGGGAGCAGTTGCGCTCTGAAATTCCTTTAGAGTTATCATGTACTAGGTCCCTCCAAGGTGGTTGGGTATTTCAAGGAACTGATCAGTGATGGTGTTGAAAATTTTAAGGAACGTAAGTTTCCTTATCAACTTTGTGGCGTTCAAACCTAATCATAGATAGGCAGTCAGTGGAACGCTCCGATGATCACGATCGTCAAGCCAAGCCTGCAACTCGAATGCTGTGCTCAATATTTGCGCCCCCATCTTCATGGGTGACTAGCTCATTCGCAACAGATAAGAAGGTGAATGATGTGCACGAGAATTCCATTTCTTTACTTATGGAACAAATGATGTATTCGGCTGATGATATTGCAGCGGCCACGAGTCTGCAATTCTTAGCGGTGCGTAGCTTTTTTTAACGCCAGGGCAAGATAATAACAGATGTACCGTGTGCTACAGTACCGATGCGGTCCGTACTGTCTAAACTGCTTCTTCCTTGTTCTAACTTACCGGCTCAGCGGCTATGGCGACATTCTGGGTAGGTTTGTCCTTATCCATTCCCGTCCGCCATTAAACTCGCTTATCCAGACCTATGATTATGCTTGTTCACTTGAGGAAGAGGTAATACACTTATTTCGTGATATGCCTCGCTTTAGATATTGATGGTGTGGTGTTCAAAGTGGAAATTCCTGCATCGGTCACGCTGGAGCAAGGTAAAAGGGCTTTATCTCATTGCACGATATGTCCCCTTTTTTCTCATCACCACGGACCTATATTGTGCGTTCAGCTTTTTTTAGCGTACATGCCCCTGATATTGGATTGACGTGTTTCTCTTCAGTGAACTTTGCCCCGAACGAGAACCCCGATGTATGTAAACGTGCAACGGACCTATCCACCGACGAATGAGGCTTACTGCATGACTTCGTCAGAAATGCCGAAAGTTAATCAATATTTACTCATGTACGTACGCGATATATGCTGCATGCACATCCTTGCTGAGCGTTACTCTGTACTCTCAGGTTTCAGCCTGATATCAATCATCTCCGCTGAATGTATCTGTCCTTCCCCCGCGACATGCGCATGCTCCTGATCCAATTCATTCAGGCATTTTTGTGTTCAGAACATATGCGCTCTGGAACAACAATAGATTGGTTCTCGCAGCCATGGTGTTCGCCTCTGTTGTGAGTCCCATGCCCTCAAGACGTCCAAGCTCACGATTTATGAATGAGTCAGGCTACCATCGTAGCATCCATCACCATTGAATTTGCCACTATCTCCACCTCGTATGGTTCGTGCTCTTACCTTTCCTCACTATTATTCGCACAGATTTACCTCATTTTTACAGTTCTTATCAGCGCGATCCCAGGAATCACAGGCTGCTACCGGAGCTCTAGTGGTGTCCAATTCTTCATGCCGTTTCTTCTTTTGTTTGTGTTTGAACTGGGTATGTCGCCGGGGGCTTAGCATGTACACTACGGACGCGCGCTGACTTACACACTCCCCAGGACTGGTCTCCCTCACACTCACACGTGCAATACAGAGCTGGCGGTCGGACAACGGCCCTCTGTACGCTGTCCTAGTGAAGCATAACATATTCTACTATGCATGCGGTCTGCGTGAGCCAGGACTTCCATATATTTCCGTGCTCATCGTTGATGGTTATTGTTCCGAAAGTTCTCTCGGTTGTGAATGTCCTCATGCCAGTGCTGTTTTCCAATGTACACAACTCCCTCATACCCTTCAATATTACTGAGTCGTTGATGTTCCGCACACCCAGTATGCATACCACTCCTTCTTCGAAGAGTAGGTACCTCCAGCTTCTACTGTGCATTCCTACTGATAACACCCCCAAATTCACATGTACAGTTTGCAGTTCTTTCTCCTTGCGATCCTCGCCACGCGCATGTACCTCCATCTCTGGCATATCGACCGGAATCTGCACGGCTCCGACGCCCTGGTATGTATATCCGACATATCACCTCCAGACCATACAGTGTGATATCTTATCGCATGGCTTATTCGATGTCGCCCGTGGAGTAAAGTTTAGGCTACGAGCTGACTGATAGGGGTGGCTTGGCGCAATACGTACCTTCCCGTTTTGAATCTTGATATCGCAGAGCCGACACTACAAGTAAACTGTTTGTAGACATTAACCATCAATCGCAAAAGCCTCCGCCCATTGCAATATATTCGGGAATTCTGCCTCCACAAAACTCACCCCAACCCACAGACTCGCACTTTGCAAATCTTTATTCCTGCAGAGTAAGTCCAAGTTGGGTTTACACAACGAGACGCGGAATGGGTTCTTCTGGCTCATACACTTCTCAGATGTACGGAGCAGGATGACAATGCTGAACGCATGACTCGTTTGTTGTTGTTCGTGGGATGAGGTTTGGACTGCGATAAGATTGGTCGGAGTGATTTGGTTGGGTTTGGGACTTGCTTGACTTATAGGAATTTTTGTCAGGAATAAGAATCAGACGCAAGAAGAGCAACCGATTTTGACGGGTGTAAGTGATCATGACAGTGAAGACGGTACAGAAGGCTTTGACAAAATATTGTGACACACGATGTTTAAATTACAAGTTTTTTTTATCGATGATGGTATATGATCCTGAAACCACGTCCCAAATACCTCATCTGTCGGCGTGGGTACATGACGCTTGGCATAAAATACGCCAACAAAAGCAAGGCAAGATTGCACAATTGCCCAGTTGGACTGGTGCGACGACGAGGGTTATATATTGGCTTCCTCGCGCGTCACATACAGAAAGTGGGCCTTGCTCTGATAACAGCCAAGCACATCCACCTTCAGTCACTTGTCGAGGGGTGTTTTCTTCCCCAGGATCTTGCCATCACTATACCGAAGACAGACTCAGGCGAAAAGCCAGACAAACGGTGCTGGTACAACTTCGCCTTGCATGGCTTCCGTCGTGAGGAGAGTCACAATGAATGGACAGCAGGAATTAAAGAGGGCAACAAGAAACAAATACATACAGACTACAGCTTGCCACCACGCATCAAGGAACTCGGTCCCGTCCGACTTCATGATCGGATGAAGTCACGGTTTCCTTGGTACTTACTAGTATGATGTCCAGGCGGTCAGCGTCATCCATTTCTAATGTGGTTCTGAGATGGAGCATTGGATAGACCTGTGAGTATGAACCTGTGGAGGCAATGACCATTTGCCACCTGTCTTGTTGACCGCGGTACCGGGTACACCGTGATGCTGATATTTAATTTGATGAGAATCCAAGAACTGCCAGATGGCCATAATGGTTATCTGTGGTTGATGTCTTTCATCGGTCTGATGGCGTAGTTGGTTATCGCATCTGTCTAACACACAGAAGGTCGCCAGTTCGAGCCTGGCTCAGATCATTTTTTCACTTTTTTTTCGAGCTTTTCGTTAAATCATAATTCCGAATCAGTGCTGGTGATTCGTGAATCTCTGGTCATTGGCAGAACGAGATGGCATGGCTTTGTCTTTCTCTTTCATTGTCAAGCCGCCAGAACGCGTGGTAACTGATATGTTGTAAGCCAAGCCATGCATACCGCACTGACGTCGAGCGTAAAGACTTAGCATTCAGTTGGCTTGCTCGATGCACTGTCACTCCTCAATCTAACCCTGCTTGTGGCCCGCGGCGGACCACGACCGTGATCTCACGAGCAGTTGAAGGCATCTTTGGCACGGTCAAATTATCGCCTGGAGAACCCGAATTTCGTCACTAGAGTGACAACAGATGAGCAGCGAGCGGAGTACATTCTCCCCATGCCTTCCTTGAATCAGTAGTGGATCCCACGTATGCCCGCGATTACCTTTGAGGTATAAGACTTGGTCTCGTGGAAATCCTGGGTTCTTTTGGGTCACCCAAATTCATCCATCGCATGCATTGTTTCGAGGCAAAATACGTTTGAATGAAGAGACGAAAATAGTGTTTTCAATACAGCTTCTACGTCAACAAATGATGAAACATAAATCAAAGTTCTCCTGCTACAACCCTTAGATCGTCGAAACGGTCTGCATCATTCCCCCAGTATCCACGATGGCGCGATTTGGAATGTCAAAATCCGTTCCAATTTTCGGGGATAATAATGGCAGGCAAATCTGGTAAAAGAAATTGGTCAACAAAGTTCTTCTGGGAAAAAATGTAACGCACCTCGCAAAGACAACCCGCATGAATATATGAAGGAAGGGGTAGAGAATAATATACATGCCCTTTTCGGCTAGGCATGTCGGAAGATTCTGTCATAGGCTCATGGGGGCGAGTTTCCGGAGTAATGGGTCCATCACTCTCAGAAAAAGAACACGTAGAGCAGCGCGACAGAGCCGGTGACCAAGGGGCTTCGTTTTCAGCACAGGAATCGGAAACATCAACACATGTGTAGCCAGCCATAGCTGGATGTGAGGGAAACGTGGGAAGTTCTCGTGCATTCTTCGAGGCGTTGCAGAGCTCGGCTTCGTTGCGGTAGAAGGTATCAAGTGTTAGAATCTCTTCTCTGAGCCTCGGAAGGCTGATTCGATCATACTCTTGTAGGCGAAATATTTGCTTGAGGATTTCGTTCAAAGATCTTGAAATAGGAAAGACCTCGAGAAAGAAGTTAGGGTTGTCAATATATTTCTGGAAGTCTTGATCCGAAGACTCTGCGGATCTCCAAGGAGAGCGATTCAAGACCATGTCCAGAAGAATAATACCCAACGACCAGATGTCTGAGTGAAGCGGCGAGTAATGAGGGCTCCCCGAATCGCGATGACATTCTACAAAGTAAAAGATCAGATAAAGACCTCATGCGAATGTCGACATACCAGGACTGAAGTAACCCAAACTGCCTACGTTGAATTCCTGACTGATAGTTTTTGTGGTTGACAGCCCAAAATCCGCAATACGAATGCCCAACCCGGATTCGACACAGAGGATGTTCTCTGGTTTCAAATCGCGGTGGTATACGCCAGCGGTATGACAGACATGTACACCATCGAGAAGCTCAATGAATGCCTTCTTAATGAGCGGGACATTGCCCTCGTACATTCGCGAGTTGATGGCGGTAAAGAGGTCTCCACCGGGGCAGTAGTCGAGTACGAGGAACATGTATGGTCCTTCCTCGATGGTTTGGTGAAGTTTGCATATATGCGGCGACGACGACCTGGATACCAACCAGTGGCATTCAATCTCCCGTTTCTGCCACAAAAGACTGTCTCGGGAGAGCCCCGCGTTTGGCAAGCACTTGACGGCATAGTATACTGGGTCTGACCGAAGGTCGATAGCGAGATAGACGGTTCCGGAGGCGCCAAAGCCAATCAGCTCGATCAACCGGAGACGGCCGCCGTTGATACACTGTCCAGACAAGTTTGGAAGTGGGAGTGCTTCCTTTTGACAGTTCATGGTTGCTGATCGGGTTGTTTTGGAAGGAAGCAGTTTCAAACGAGACGTGAGGTCGAATGTTAAATTTGAGAGGCGACAGTATTGGTTGATGAGTTGGTGTCAGGCAGAGTTAATTTTAGGGGGAGAGAAAGAAACGGCATGGTTTTATACCTTGATGTCGACGTAGTTGTCTCACATATGCATGCATGTCGGATGTTAGCCTGAATTCGGATCATTCGGATGACTCATCAATGATGAGATGTTCGGATGAGGGTCATCACAAGACTCACCAACACAACCACTAACGATGATGCTCAAAATATCATAAGGTAGACCAGGACAATAATAAAAACATTAGATTTAAATACCTGGAAACCTGGCAGCACTAGTTGGAGCAGGAGGACTGGAGCCGTCGTCAATCCTTGAACGATTGTAATACAGTATGACTTCCTACAGTTACTATCAGGTATGTATGTCTTACTGTAGCATGCAGAAAGGTGGTGCTAGCTGACTACTACTGAAGCATGGACGTCCTGCGACACAAGACTGTTTCATGTGGGTCTATTTCATTTTTGTACCCCAGCATTGAGTTTGACTGACCCTCGTCTCCCTCTTCTCCGTTGAACCAGAATGACGCCATAACTCCCACCTTCATAAATCCTACCATGAGGATCACCTCCTTCGACCCCGAATACCTATGCATGGCCGCTCCCACGAATGCTCCTCCCCACAATGCAGAGATATCTAGGGAACCGTCCTTGAGTATACACACCAGTCGAAGTACGCAAAACGCACAGAATAGTCGCCGATTGCGGCCCGTCACCTTTACATTACTCCAGCTCCCAGTAAAGAGATACCGGTCAGTCAAGAAATCGATGAACGGGGATGTGAGCATGGCAGTAGGAATCTCATTCACACCCAGATTCCGTGCCATCGCAACTTGAAAACCCGCCGATGTCGCCAGGAGGAAGAGAAGCAAAGGGGCGTGTTGTGGAGAGATAGTGACGCTTCCGGTGTAAAGCAGAGCAGCTGGAATGAGTACGAACATGGCTTGGATGGACGAACTCAGGAGCATCCACCACCGCTTCCTATGCCCGACAATGTGTCCAACTTGACCGCTCAGGAAACCAAAGAAGAGGAACGACGCGAGGCTAACGCCCGTACTAAGCATTTGGACATTCCCCGCACCCATCATCCCCACAGGGAGAAGGATCGCATTGCCCGTCTGGTTTGACGTAAATGTCTGGAAATCAGCGTACGTTGTTGCATCTAGAATCCCTGTACAGAACGCAATTGCGACGAGCTGCGCAGGAAAAGCCGCCGGTGATACTGTGTGCTGCAAGCGTTTGATTGTACGTTGGAACATTTTCGTTGCCAACACTCGCGAGTGCAATACTGGTCGGCTGTACTTATACAGTTCGGAATAGGCGGACCTGTTCAATTTTGAATTTCAAGGTTTTACAGCCGGTGGTTGCATCCATATATATTACGCGACGCTGTAGAAAACACGTCCATCTTGCCCAAAATTTTCGCCTCTCATGATCGAGTTTCTCACTGCTTCTCACTCACTACACAAGCGAGCTATTCAGGTGGTTCAAGTAGGGTCTGGTGTCCGCATTAACGATGCCCAGCCACGCGCCTGCTCGGCGATTCGCTACAACATAGCCTCATTTTCATTCTCGTCCTTGGTGTGTGTTCTCGCGCTGTCAAATTTTGAGTTGCCAAGGCTTGGTTGATGCAAATAAGCTGCATTCCATTTAGGGTGGGATCCCCGAAATCGCCGTCGCACTCAAATATCTGTCTTCAAATATAAAGCTTCGCGGGCCCTACGTTCGACGGTTCACGTCGATATAGCCGGCTGATATCGGTCAATATCTTCTCAGCATTGCTGTACATACGGATTCAATATTGCTCACGGCCGAAACGCGATGTACTAGCTCGGGTATATCCCCTTACATCCCTCAGACCGGCCAGGATAAACACTTGTCAGATCCGGCAAGATCTGGCCTTGCTCCCAAGAATAAGTGCGCACGACGGCATCCCTGCATAGCCCTGCATTCGAATGACAAGTCTGACGTTGCTAAGTTCAAGTTCACAGGCACGCTCTCCTGTTGTATGGCCATCCTCCTAACCTTCCTCCCAATGATTTGTGACAGATCTTTCAAGCTGATACGCTGCACTTCGCCAGGACGAGTCATGTTTATGCGCATGTACCCGAAGAGCCATTACAGGCTTTCATATTGTTGAGTAGTGTGGAGGCTGGCCATCGTGGACAGCAAGAAACTATCTGCAGTCGTCCGTGCAATCCTGTATAAAATATTGTTGATGGTATTGATGTGATAGCCTGTTGTTGAAATCTGACAGGCCATAAACAGCTCACACTCGCCGTGGTTATAAGGTGTCCTACCTCTTACACAAATCCGTCTCTCCGTTTTCCTCTTTGTTGACATGCGCGCTTGGCTGATCTACTTTTAATAACCATGTTCCCGTGTTTCCGCGTGCATATTGGGTGCGTTATCCTGTTTTTTGAAGATGTGATTTCGGAGATGCTGAGCTGCTTTGGTGGTTTAGAAAACACACCTATCGAGCCATCTGAGTCGTTCAGATGAGACGCCTGTCAGGTTCGAGTGCTGAATGCAACTTCGAAGCATAGTACTTCCATCACAGTAGTCTCTTTGATCACGAGTAGCCTCCCATAGTTGGCGAAAAAGGATGTGAGCACTGGGAATTAGTCAGTATACTACCACATCATTCAATATAGATCTCGTAGAACCAATTTTATAAGTACACAGTTTGTAGGTATTCGTGATCAATACAAACAATTGATTCCCATGCTGTGTTTGGGAAGTCAACGTAGACCAAGCCTACATTTTCCAACGTCCACCGACCGAATTCCTTTTCCGGACCACGGACACATCTAAGCCCAACAATGTCGTTGCGTGCAGGTCTGGGTTTACTTATCCGACTACCGCGAACCCTCGATAGGATAACGCCTGCTGACTTGCACCGGAGCGCTAGGACATCGTTTGATCCGCCGAGTAGTGAATAGTTGACAATCCCCAGTACATACTCGCTGCACCAAGGGTCACATCGGATGTGTGTGTCAATGGGTAGGACCAGTGGGCGGTTGAACACAGTAAAGCCATCATACCCGTCCTTGTATTTTACATGACAAGTAAGAGGGAGCATTACTAGAGACACTCGCAAGCCGAGGCTGGTCATAGCCATCTCTAGTTGCCCATGTTTATGCTCCAGATGTTGGCTACCCAGAAAGCTCTCTGGTGATAGAGGAATAGCACGGGAACTGCGATGTCCGGCAGGCTCGCCCTTCCAGTTGAGGACAGATGGGTCACCGGCTTGCATGATGGCCTCAATGAGTCTGCAGAATGTGCGGTCTCCTCCTTCTCCGTATGCGATCCGCAGGCTGACATCAAAAATTCCCATCAGGGAATAGGCCAAATCCTCGGCCCTTGTTGTCTTGCGTCTGGCTGCCCATGCCATCCGCTGGTCCACACTGGTAGGACTTGCAGTAAAGCATTCTAGGACATCACAAGGGATGCCAGTTTCTCTCGTCAGTATCTCCAATATAGGGGAAGGTGATTCTTTATCATTGTGATGACACGTCATGGATCTCCAATGCATGTTGAAGAATTTGATCGTGTTGGGCGCAAGGAGTTCTTGCAACGTCCAACCCCTTTCATACCATTCGTCCCCCATCATATCCTCGATGATCTCGCTTTGTGCAAGGTGGATAATGCAAATCGCCGAGTTCTTGTACCACCGAAACATTGAGCGAATCGACTCGTCGAGCTCGGAACTACTGCTTTTGTCGATGCAGCAGGTATCTGCCCAAGCAAATTCCATCTCATACTCCCTGGCCTTTTCGCAGAAGCTCTTCAGCTTCTCGTATCCAGGACCTGTCGCTGTGCCCGTCTTCATCTCTTCGTATGTTGGCTCTCCATCATCTAACCATCGGTGGGACAGAACGGCATACTTGGCATGTTGTTCTGGAAGATAGGTTTCCGTCCCTTGAGGGATGGAACTCCGGAAGTGCTGCCTCACATGATTACGCTCAACAAACTTCATGTCTGAGAGGCGTATCAGGCGGATAGGAATTTCGTTCATGACATATCGATCAAATTTATCGTGGTTGCTTTTCCCCCGACTCATGGCAGGTCACTACCAGCAAACCGCGATGTGTCAGCGTGACAAAATGATGCAGCACGAACACAAATCACCTTTGCGCGGCGGGCAAGATATGTTCCACCGATGGCTCGTGTGCACAATGAAGTAATTTTGCAACAGTTCAAACTCCACCAGCTGCAAATTATCAGGTGAGGCGTTTGCATCTCAATTGCAGTCAAACGTCTGCTTACCTCGGGCGAGTAGTCAAATCGATAGAAAGTGTTTCAAAGAAGGTATTGATACAGCACAATATCGATACAACCTCTATTCGTCGCCTTCGATGAGTGTCCTTGTGGTACGTGGCAAAGGCGACGGTATTGCAATGCTGTGTGATACAAGGAGGCAGTGGACCTAGATACACCCTGAATGGCACACGCCTCTGTAACCCCCTTGCTAGGGGGTGCCCCACTCGGATCCAGCGTGTTCGTTCGTGACGGTGGACGTCAGACAGGGTGTGTGTTTGCCCCACAAAGCATGACATTGGTTATGCCCGCTCTGTAATGTCAGGGATGTATCCTGACCGCATTGTGGTCGGCTATCTTCTTTCCACGTACAGTAAAACCAATGCACTCAGCCCACTGCATCGATTAATGGTCCTAATCTATTTCCCTTGTCTACCCAGTATTTATCACCATAAAGCAAGAGAAGTTCCTGTCCACGAGTAACTGCATTGGCTTCAGATAAGACTGTTAGTAAAGCGATTCAATAAACAGTCTGGAAACCTTACTCGTGTCTGATGGGCGTCGTTCAGGAAACGGGTGGCATTTCCGACGGGAGAGGCATCAAATAGCCCCACTCAATGCTCGTCCAAATTGTCCGGCGAGACGTCGAAAAAAAAATCATGATTGCTATATTGAGTGATAGGACTGCGTGACTTGAGGACGTTTTGCTCAATGTCATCAGCATGAAGACGTACTTTATATAATCAGCGTCTGCAGCCGTCAGGAGGTTGCCAACATAGTCTAAACCAAAACATAGGCCGTTGGGCCCCAATATCACCGCAAGTAAGGGCATCATGATCACCTCCGATGAAATCGCCAGGCTTCATGTCTTGCGCCGCGAAAGCTCCTAGGCCAAATTTAGCCCGCTTGATCTCGACCACCTGACCAGTGGTGAGCATAAGTCGGGGACGATGTGTGTCCTTACCTTAACGTGATTTCGCTGAAGCTTCGTGTTCTCGCATGACTTTTAGTTGCGCCTGATCAATCGTTACTTGTGCTAAGTCACACGTTTAAACATGTCAATAACGGTGGGCTCGAAGACCCCCTCCACCTCAGCTCCAGGCCAGCGAAAGAAATCCCTACACAAATAATGAGAGCCGCCTGGCAAGGACATGAAACAAGCGGACTGACCGCTGTATACGTCCCATAGAAGACTACATTTGTGCGATTCGCGCAGTGGTTCCAGGATGCCCGTAAGATCAATTTCCTTCATTGAGATATGGTGAATGCTGCGTAGTCAGCGGACAGTTTCGATTTTGATCATTTCCGCTGGAAATGCAATCTCCAGTGGTGGTTTCAGCATACTGAACCAACCATAGCTTACAGTCTGGATCAAAGTCTTCTTCCCATGCAAAGAACTGATAGTTGATTAGATAATCATGACAGGGAAGTCCTCCTGGTCACCATACGGAATGAAGGCAGCTGTCCTGTGCTCTGGAGGGTAATGCTCGTATTGATTGGTGGACAAGACTCGTAAGAAGGGAGAAGGAGGGAGAGACTCAAAAGTAGAGAGGTCTCCTCCAAATGAGTATGATATACCTCGACCCTCAGCATTGTACTTGGTAACTAGTAGCAGCGAAAGTTTGTTTGGGTTCTCCGAATCGATTTGCATCTCCGAATCCTGAAGGGCTGGGTCGAAGTGGCGGCGAGGCTCAATAGCTGGCTGATCTATCATCTTATTATATGTGTCTCTTTCTCCAGGGACTCACCGGCCAGCGAAAGAGTGGATAATTTGTTGGCATTCCTTGGGTTCACCGTTCCCAATCGTAAAATTCTTTTCAGAGTCCAGACTTTGTAGATTCGCAAGCCCAGCTCCCGCAGCTTGGTAGATTTGGGTGACTGAGGCCTGAAGTTGAATAGGCCACCCACTTCCATTCCGTCGATAAACAGTCTCGGCTCCATATCAAAAGAGTGCGGCAAAGGCAAAGTTTTCCTGTAGGAACGGCGAACGCGGACTCCTTTGTTCAACATGATTTGATGTTTCATTGTTTGTATTTGTTTGAAATGAAAGTGGTACTAGACCATGGCGGATCTAACAGCAACTTTCTAGAACAGCATGTCACAGTTGGCGCTCCCTCCTTCGGCTTCGGGTTGTGGAACAGGCGCTGCGCAGCAAAGACAATCCCGTCCGTCATGGGCTCCTTCTTGGTAAGAATTTTGGAAACCAGGAGATTCGCGAACTTGAATCGCTGCCGCACGAACGAAGACAGATTGTGTGTTCTGAATCAATCGTCCTTTCACTCTGGCGATGATGCTTACCACGCTGTGTTGATTTGGTCAGTTCCACCAATTGTAATAACTGCAAGGAGATCACGACATCGTATGACTTCTTCGTACTTCATGTCAGACATCTACGAGAAAGAGGACGATGAGGTGGAAACCCGAAGACTTTCCGGAACGTATGAGCACGCACAAAGAATTCGTGGGACCGGGTACATGGACGATGGATATCCGCGCTCAAGAGGCTCAAGAGGCAGTCCTACGATTCAAGTGATATCGGTTTTAGAGGTGCCGAATGTATCATTGTATGTTCCAAGAAGGTTCCATAAAGATAATAAAGTACCAGGCTTGTATTACCAGGCTGGCACTTGCTATCATTATGGAAGAAACTTGGTCGTCTCCATTCTTCTGCGTCTTCTCATTTGGGTTACTGGTAAATTTCTCGACACATTGGTTGGGACAACGACTGATGACGAGTTCATCTCTGCAACAGCCACCCGCTAGGTTTGCAGGCGCTATCTGGATCACTTGCCTTTAACGCCTCTGTTTTACCATGCAACCACGGAAGTATTTTCCTCGCTGCTGCACTATGCTCAACCTAAACTTCGACATATCAACACTCTCAAATCCCTTATTACTGCTCTTCCCGGACTTGAACCAACACAAATTTCTCCTTGATTTCACCAGTTACGCGTTCTAATATGTGGGCCTCCCCGCTCGAGAAGAGGGGATTCAGGGTAAGTGATGTTGCCGATGCCTGAATGAGTATGTTAACTTATCATCATACTACGCTCCACATAGCATCCTTTTATCGTCCGAGAGTCAGGCGATCCGAGGAGAGATAACGATTCCAGGGCCGGACAAACAAGAATATCTGCCGAGTGGGCCTTGGCAGTGAGACCTAAATCAGCTTGGATCAGCAGGTCATGACTCGGATGCCCGTCGGGGTGGATCTTCGATCTATTCAAACTCACGTGTTAGCCTATATGGCCCTATATCAACTTTGCAAGCTTGGACACATTGTTGTTCGTCCGTCTTTCTTTACAGCAACTCGCACTTTTGTGCACCGTGAATCTACCCTCAGCGTTTTAGGAATGTCAAAACAAATCCGTCTCGGCATTCTCACGCCTTCTTCAAATACCGCGTTGGAACCTCTCACCTTCCAGATCGTTTCCTCCATTCCAAATGTCTCCGTTCACTTCTCCCGTTTCCCAGTCACAGGGATAAGTCTCTCAGCCAAGGGTCTCGCCCAGTTCGACCACTCAATCATCATGCAAGCCGCTCAACTACTCGCCCATGCTGAAGTTGATATGATAGGTTGGAGCGGAACAGCAGCAGGATGGATGGGGTTCGAGAGCGACGAGAAACTCTGCGAAGCTATTACAAAAGCTACGGGTATTCCTGCCACTACCTCCGTCTTGGCTTTGAACAAGGCTTTGGATATTTTCAAGATCAAGAAGCTTGGACTGGTCACGCCTTATCTAGATGACGTCCAGGAGAGGATTGTGAAGAACTACACCGCCATTGGGATAGAAGTCACCTCAGAAACGGAACGCCACCTGCGCGTTGCGAAGAACACTGACGTTGCATTGATCGGAGAGGATGTATTGGAGAAGTTGGTAGGACAAGTGGTTGAGGGGGGCGCAGAGGCTGTTTCAACGTTTTGCACAAATCTGATAGCGGCGCATAAGGTTGAGCTTTGGGAGGCAAAGTATGGTGTTCCAGTGTTGGATACTGTTACTACGGTCACTTGGGATATGTTGAAGCAGTGTGGGGTAGATACGAAAGCGATCAAAGGGTGGGGGAGAATATTCCAGGAGGCATGATCAATTGATAAACGTGAAAATAATTAGTTTGATGCATTGAAGATGATAATCTACGATATGCCATGAAATGTACGATAGTCGCAATGGAATCGACTTGTCCTGGGACCTAAGTAAGATCACGCGAAATGTAAAATTGAGCATGCGGTAAATATTGTCGATACCGACTCGTTAGTCCATTACTATCGTGGTTAGACGACATGTCTGATATGTTCTGGCTTTGCAGATGTCCAGTGAAGAGCACGCGTAAGCTTGAAGTTGCATAGTGCATTTGATTAGACATGATTAGACATAATCACAAATAGACATAAAAATGCGGTCCGTAAAGGATGAAAGAAGCAACATCGTTGTAAAATTCGATACTTGGCCTACATACATGTTTCCCAGTTCCCAGAGCCCTGCCGGTCAAAATAAAACAAGTTTTCGACGTGTCGTCAGTTTAGTACGCGTGCTGCGACCCTTGGTTTACGCCTCAGGTTTCACCTGGCTAAAATGAACTTCCACTTGGTGCCCCCTGCCTCATCGGGGACTTGGATGCGAGTCACGTTTTGGCCCGGCTCGGGAGGGGTGTGTGCTGGACACTGAACAATCATCTTGAGAGTGGTTGAGAGCTGGGAAAGGACTTACATCAAGATGGGGCACAGTAAATTACTTTGTTGCAGCGGGTGTTTATCTCCGGCTCCTGCAGGGAAAGATACAAACCAGCACCATGTCGGAGAGCAAAGCGAAACTGCCAACCCTCACATGGTCGACTGGTTTGGGAATGTTAACCTATGCCGCAATTCTTCAATCTTGTCGCAAGTCGGCTCTCCCTTATTGGGCCATCGGCAGGTAAAAACTGACATGACAGTGGAGAGTAGCGCCCCTCCTCTTTGACGGAGCGCCGGAAGTACTTCGTTACGCCCAACAAAGTTCATGACTGATAGGCATTGGAGGAGCTCGGCATGTCTTTCACCACACACTCGTCAGATACATTGACATTACTTTCTTTCTTGCTCATTACAGCGTGGACGTTGAGAGATCGTGATATGGCGCCGACGTGGCGCTGCATAAGACTATAGCGTTGCAAGAAGTCTCTTGCTTGAACTTGGTCAGTTTTAAGATGACACGTGGATGGAGTACTTACGAATACGAGGGATACATGATTGAAAGGAAAGTCTGCGATGTTTGTGTTTTTGTCAACATTCCGGTCCCAGGCCCATTGAGTGTAGCGTGCTACACGCACTCGAAATATTTGCACGTAGGTGTTTGTGGCAGCCAAGCGTCAGTTCACTGCTTAACAGAGCAGAACACATCTCGGCTCTCTCTGTTCCTCAGTTGCCGCATGAAAGGCGCGATAGTATTCGACTATGCCGTTGCGCTAACGATAGACTTCCTGACACGTAAAAGGCAAACCATTGACGGATCACAGGCATCCTTTCTTCCACCGCATGCGCGGTGGAAGATACGTTGCTAGACAGCGCAGACGACGTAACTGGGCACGGCTTGTACCAGTCAGCCTGATATCTTTGAACTGTGGAGTAGATAACTCAGGCTGAGCCACACGAAGGGCGGGAGGGGTAGTAGGACATGACGTTGTCAAAGATACTGCGAGGGAAAGCTGAGGAACACCGTGTGGTGGACGCCGAATGGACACCCTCCGTAATGGAGTGCGCTCCAGCCATAGTCATAATACGGTAATGGTACGATTTTGCCTTCCTCGCTGACGATAACATGACGCCATCAGATGTGATCGATGTCAAGACTCCTGTGCAACTTGTCTCGCCTTCAAGCGTGGTTGGCAAGTTTGTGGAGGAGATAAAGCGAAGGGGCATTGGTGAATGCGGAGTGGTGGTGCCTCATGGATAGCTTATAGCACTGGGGGTTGAAGATCTGGAAGAGTTGGAGGGTAAACGGTTCGTTTGAAGAGAACGTCATTGGATTAGTCATTCGAAAATTATGTAAACACCTGCATGTGCACGAATGTCGTACAACATTCCCCGGGCAGTTTTTCGTGCAATTTGGATACAAACTGCAGATCAGGCTGCATCATACGTCATTAGGGTTCAGGGAATTGGGGGTGGGCTAATTGGCCCAGCTAATTTGCCTTGCTAATTTACCGTGAATGACAGGGTCGATTTCAGACCCTCGCAAGCTCGAACAAGAATACAGCTGAATACAGGTGGAGTTGGCATGAGCCTTCAGCTCATGCTCAAGCACAAGTATGGCAATGTTTACGATGGGATCAAGCTGCTGTGAAACTTATGAAGGAGAGAAATCCCCGCTTGGTTGGATTGACTCCACGAGAGGCTCTTCAGGTATTGAAGATCGAGCTCAAGGAGTATCACAAAGGAGCAATCGCTTATGGGAGTGGGAGTGGGGATGAACATCATGTCGTGGATGTGGAGACCTCGGTGGTGGTAGCGCTCGTTGATCTGTACAGATTTTTTGAGCTGGTAGATCAAGTGAATTGGTATAGAGAAGTGATAAAAGACAAACACATTGCCGGTGGAGGATCCAAGATCATCAAATTCAACACAGCCACGTGGTCAGAAATCGCTGTTCTTGACGCAGATTAGGGAAATTTCGTCAATAGCATTTCACTATCTCCTATAGCATGAGCGCATCCTCGCAAGTACATCATTATTTGGCAAGACAGCAAAACTATGGAACCTCGAAACTCATTAGCCCATCGGAACTCCACTCCACCACTCAAACTACGTGAACTCCGTGACCTTTTCTGCGGATGGAAAGTTCCTTGTCACTAGCTGCAACGACAACCACATATACATATGGGACGTTTCTGCTATCGTCAAAGAACCTGACCTTCTGCCCGACAATGTAAGTTTGGATGCATTTCATTCATAGTGACACTGACAACGGATCTGCTCCCCCAGGTTGATGCTACACCGCGACTAGCCCCAAAAATAACAGGTGTTCGTCGAATACCTCCAGGGTTTTTTGACGATACACTACGAGAGGCTAATTATGTACGTGATCTCTATCTGTGATCAAATCCTATGACGAATATGTTGTCAGTTGCGCATCCGTCAATCCCAATCCAATGGGCCAAATAACCACCCCACCCCAACACCACGTCAGCGCACCCTCACTCCCTTTTCTTCCTTCTGGCGCCATTCCAAGACGCATAGGGCAACTGAGCCTGACCCCCAACCTCAATCCCACTCTCTCAGTTGGACTCGAAGCCTCGTGTCTCACATGCTGCGTAGGCAAAATGCATCAGATATTCAGCTGCGAGAACAACCAGTAGTTGATGTCCCGTATACAGCGGGCAAGCTTGTAAGTCTTTTGTTATTTATCATTCTTCTCTATCACTGACTCCTCTTCACACAGAGGAACTATCACGCAAGAGGGAAGCCAGCTGCCAGCTTGTCTCGACTCTCCAATACTCATACCATGCAGCAACACCCAGCATTCCATAGCACACTACCATCATCACAGCAACTATCTCCCACTGCCGCTGCTTTGACACCGTCTGCAGTCTCTGGTGCAGGGACAGCAGGGACAATCTCGCGTCCTCATATCACCGGTGCTGGGTGGCACGCTCGTTTCGTGGGCTGAGTTTGCTGCATGCCTATTCAAAACACAGATGATCACTATTAAAGACGCAGTCGCAACTGCCGTATTGGCTACTGGAACAACATCGCTGATTCGCTGTATTACACGGTAGATGCTGGACTCATTTCTTGCTCTGGATTGGCAACGTCTGTTACTATGCATGCGGTCTGCGTGAGTCAGGCCTTACATGTGTTTCCGTGCTCATCAAACGATGATTATCGTTTCAACAGTTCTCTCGGCCGTGAACATCCTTGTGCTAAAGCTGGTTTCGGATGTGCGTAAACAATATTCTTCAATACGATGGAGCCATTGATGTTTTGCACAACTAGTCCATATACTACTCCTTCCTCGAAGAGTATGCACGTCCAACTTTTATTGCAAATTCCATGACTGACCTCAAAACATGCATATACAGTTTGGAGATCTTTATTCTTGCAATCCTCGCCACGCGCATGCACCTCCATCTTTGGCATATCGACCGGCATCTGTACGTGTCTGAGGCCGTATACTGTACGGTGTGACATTTTATCGTGTAGGTTATTCGGCGTCGTTTGTGGAGTGGACTACGGGATCGCTGGTCGAGTTTGTGGTTTGTGACGTGCTTAACTTATAGGAATCCATTTTTTGCCATGGGCGTGAGATATATTGGGATATGATGAACTCGCGAGCAAGCTCGTCGAGGACAACGTGGACGACAGTGACCATTTTATTGCTCGCAGAAGCCCTCACTTTCGTGCATGCGAGATTGAAGGAATTCATGGAGGGCTACCGTGATGTCGTTGAAGGCGTTTGTAGTAAGTACTTGGGTGGTGGTGTGGGTGAGGGCTTCAACTGTGTACGGACGTCTAGCCTCTAGAATATAGGTGGGTTATGTGTTCGCATAGTACGAACTTCCGCGTGAGCAACTACAACTAGGACGACGATACCGACGACAAAGATGTGACTAGAGACAAGCCCGGGCCAGGTCGTTGATTTGTCAACATTGAACCATGCTATCACGAAAATTCTATTCGATGGGTTCAACTAACGCCATCATCATCAATGCATCATATCTGGTACTTCATAAAAAATGTGTATGCACTCTAGAATAACAATGGAGTCTTACTTGTAGCTATGCTGTCAACCCTTTTTGGGAGTCCCATGTCCTCGTCACACCCAAGCTCAAGGTTATAAATCCATCAGGCTGTCATACTGTCATCTTTTTTTACTGCTATTGCCACTGCCTATCGTTTGTGCTCTCACCTTCACCCACTACGATTCGTACACATTCATTCCGCTTTCACAGTTACGACCAGCGCGATCCCAGGCATCACAGGGTGCTACCGGACCTCAGGCAGCGTCCAATTCTCTATGCCGTTCCTTCTCATGTGTTTGTTTGCGCTGGATATGCATCGGGAACTCGGAGCATACATTACAGATACGCGCTGACTGGCGCTCTCCCCAGGAAGGACTGGTCTCACTTGCACTCATACGTGCCCTAAAGAGCTTGGCGGATGACCAAGGACCATCTGCACGCCATCCTGGTGAAGCATAACATATTCTACTATGTATGCGGTCAGAACTTATATATTATACATCTTCCCACGCTTATCGGTGATGATTATTTGTATCGAAAGTTCTCTTGGGCCTAAACTTCCTTGTGCCAATGCTGTTTTCCGATGTGCGTGAACCACTTTACCCCTCATAAAATCGAGCCGTTAATGTTACGAATACCTAGTGCATGTACCACTCCTTCGAAGAGTATGCACATTCAACTTCTGCTGCAAATTTCTACTAACGACACCCACAAATACACTGACAGTTTCCAGGTCCTTATCCTTGCGATCCTCGCCACGCGCATGCATCTCCATCTCTGGCATATAGACTGGGACGTACACAGCTCTGACGCTTCCATGTCTATTTCCATGTCCGGCATATCACCCGCAGACCATACGGTGTGACGTCACACCCCATCGCTTATTCGGTGTCGTTCGTAGAGTGGGGTTCGGACTAAGTACGAGATTACTGGTCCGGGTGGCTTGATCGGGTTTGGGACGTGGTTAACTAATATGAAGCCAGTTTTGATGATGGGTAGGGAATGTATTCGGATATGAACCCACGGGCAAGGCCAACGAGGATAACGTGACAGGCAACGGCGCCGACAATAATAATGCGACTACAAAGTACTTTTCTGGGTCACTTGGATGTCGTCGATAGGGTCGCAGGGATTGTTTACGGTGCGGGAGGGTTGGACATGGAAGTGTGGGTGAAGAGAGCTTGCTGCGTATGGGTGACGTCTAGGGTATTTCAAAGAGGCTATGTATCCCAAACAAGTAACCGCACTCTCCCACCACGAAAGATGATGTAAATTCCTATGCTGCGTCTGAGCTTGAGCGGCGCATGCGTATTTAGCGAGGGCTTTTAAGGTTTGGGAACGGACAAGGGCGAAATGGCCTGCGCCGAAGATGAAGATGCCTATTTTTGTTGGGGAGGGGTCAGAGAGCGAGAAGGGACAGCAGCGAAGGAAGAGCATCAGAGAGGGAGAAAACGTAATCACTAAGCAGAAAACACAACCCCAAAACATAAAACACACACGCGCCATTTGGAAATTTTGCTCCAACGCTCTCGCAGCCTTATGTATATCTACGACTTCAAAGGTAAACGCAGAAAGGACGAGGTAGAAGATAAGTAGTGACATATCGCAAATCGCATGTCGGACACCTTTTGTGCCTGTAAGTGAGCATGTTAACATTTTGCGCGGGGACTACGGGGTCCATATCAGCACAATGTTCACAGGCTTGGACTCCCAAATCGAAGACGGCAAAACATGGCAAAATCAAAAACAAGGAATTGGGTGTGATGGCGTTGAGTTTGATTGTGGGGTGGGGAGGTCTTGTGTAGAGGTGTGTTTGGGGGAAGGGGAAGGGGACATGGAGGAGGATGAGTTAGTGCTTACAAAGCTTGCGATGCTTGATTGAAGTGGCGTGTCATCGATGTCCGTTCCTGTTCCAGGCTGGTATGGGATTGGAGTTGAACGTTCAGGTGTGCAATAGCGTATATGTAGGTGTTTGCGGCACGCGACAAGAGAGGGCGTGTACACCTCCTGGATAAACGCCAACCAATCGCCTGAATAGATGGTCCCAATTGAACTCAGAAGACTCTGTTGCGGCATCAACCAGCCCTCCAAAACGCGTACACTACCCAAATCATGACTTGCCAGTTAACCCGCAGACAGCGGTGACGAGCACGACGGCGACGACGACGACTACTACTACTGGAGTTTCAGTAGAAGAGCCGCTTGAGCAGTGAGCTCGGCCCTGGCCCTTGTGCTGTCGGTTCTTGTTCGATCACATGCGACTTACCGTTGCTACCAATATTGTGTGTACCATTTGCAGAGCCGACGCTAACAAGTGAACTATTTGTAGATGTTCATGCGCAGTTCATGCACATGAGCATGAGTAACACAGTCAATTATGTAAGTACAACTTCAGGCAGCGTCTTTGCCAGTGCTTGCCGCTACTACTATAGTACGCGATATTCAAGACCACCCATCTACGAACTTCTGCCTCCTTACAGATTCGTGAATAAATACAGATCAATCTGTTTCATATAAACGAGAACACGTTAGCTTCCTTCGGTCTGCTTTACATGTCATCATCACACGCGTATTAAAGTCATCTCAACTTCAAAGAAGGGTACGTCTGAAATAACCGTGGTTGATAAACAGAGGAGCCTTCCTTCAAGTTGTTGAAATGTAGGTCCCTCCAAGGTTGGTTGCATATTTCAATGACTGATGGCGTTGGAGCGGTGTATCCGCGACTCTGTGCCTGCAGATCGCGAGCAAGGCAAGAAATGGTTAAGAGTAACAAAGCCCGAAGGATACTGAGCAGCTGACTAAGCTAAGGTGCATCTCCGCTATTACCCCCGGGGTCCCCTACAGTATTTCAAATTTCGAGCCTTTCAGAATGAAACTTCACGAATCAACGTTCAACGTTGACCACAATGAGCACATGACGATCATCAAATCTAATTATAGGTGCGTTTGACATCTGAATTGAGGACATGGTTATGTTATCACTGAAACTACTGAACGTTTCTGGCACCAACTGCAGTTGCGCCCTGCCTGGTGCAGCTCATGATCACGTCACATTAAAATCATCCGTCACGATCATCACCCTCGACCGGATGGTGTCCCCAATATTTACATACACCCCGGTCTTGATGGGTTACCGGCTTATTGATAAGAGATAAAAAGTTGCATGAGTTGTGCGCGAAACCCAATTTTTTTTTTACCTCTTGAACGAATGCAGATGGAATATTCGGCTGACGATGTCGCGACGGCCAGAGGTCTGCAGCTTTTAATGGTACGTCGCTTTCTTAATACAACCAGATAATAACAGATATACCATATGTGACCACCAGTACACATCCAGTGCGTGCTGTCTGAACTGCTTCTTCCTCGTTCTAACTTGACAGCTCAGCGTCTATGGCGGCATTTTGGGTAGGCTTGTCCAGATCTATTACCGTCCTTTCGTTAAACTTGTTTATCTAGACCTATGATTATGTTTGTTCACTTCACGATGAGGTAAGGCACTTGTTTGTGATACGCCTCGCTTTAGATATTGATAATAAGCTGTTTAAGTGGACGTTCCTGCTTCGGTCACGCTGGACCAAGGTAAAAGGCATTTATATCATTGCACGATATGCCCCCTGTTTCATCATCATTGTGCACCTATGTCGTGCGTTCATTCCCAGCATACATCTCCCCGACTTAATGAATTGATATCTTGTACTTCAGTGAACTTTATCCCGAATGAGAATGCCAATGTATGTGAAGATGCAGCGGACTTGTCGACCGAGGAATGACGCTTACCGCGTAACTTTGCCAGAAATGCCAGATATCAAGCAAGATTAAATCATGTACGTCCACGGTACATGCTGCATGCACGTCCTTGCGTTTTACTCTTACAGGTTTCAGCGTGATATCGCTCGCTTGCTCTGAATGTATATCTCCTTCCTCCATGACATACGTGCTTCTGACCCGATTGATTCAGGCTTTTTTGTGCTCAGGACATACGCGCTCTGGAACAGAAATAGAATCGTGTTCGTAGTGATGCTATCCACCCTTTTTGTAAGTTCTTTGCCCTCACCACACCCAAGCTCGCGGTTGATGAATCAGTCAGGCTGTCATGGTAGCAAGTATTGGCATTATTTTTACCACTATTTCTACCTCACATTGTTTGTGCTCTCACCTTCCCCCGCTACTATTCCCACATATTCACTCTGCTTTCACAGTTACGACCAGCACGATCCCAGGCATCGCAGGTTGCTACTGGAACTCGGACAGTTTATTAATCTTCATGCCCTTTATTCTTTTCTTTGTGTTTGCACTAGGTATGCCGCCGGAAACTGGGAGTGTACGCTACAGGCAGCTGGCTGATGCAATCCCCAGTACTTATTATCCTCACACTCGTGCGTGTCATACAGAATTGGCGGGCGGCCAAAGGCCCTCTTCACGCCATCCTGCTGAACCATTACATATTCTACTATGCATGCGGTCTGTGTGAGTCAGGACTGACATAGCTTTCTGTGGTCATTGGTGATGACTATTGTTTGGAAAGTTCTCTCGGCCGTGAACGTCCTCGTGTCACTGCTGCATTCCTCCGTGCGTAAACAATAGCCTTCAGTATGATCGAGTCATTGATGTGCGCACACCTAGTCCATACCCTACCCCGTCCTCGATAGGTATGCACCTCCAAAAATTCTTCCTGATGGCACCCTTATATACACATGTACAGTTTTCAGATCTTTTTCCTTGCGACCCTCGCTACGCGCATGCACCTCCACCTCTGGAAAATGGACCAGCACGTGCGCAGCTCTGATGCCCTGGTGTGGATTCCTTTGTCCAACGTGTCACCTACAGACAGTGTGGTGTAATGTCTTATCGTGTCGCTTATTCGGCATCGTTCGTAGAGTGAGGTTTGGACCACGAGATGATTGATCGGGGTGGCTTGGTCGGATTTTGGACACGTCTAACTTATAGGAATGTATTTTGTGTCATAGGCGCGATATTAGTATTCTGATATGATGAACCCGTAAGCAAGCTCAGGAGGACAACGTGAGCGACGATGCGACCACGAAATACTTTTCTGAGTCGCCGAGCTCAGAGGCGCTCGCTTCCGCGCATGCAAGAATGAAGGAATAATTGGAGAGTCCAGTGAAGACCTGGGATGTCGTCGAGGGCATTTGTTAAGGAACGACCATCTTCACTGGTCTATATATTGATCTTTATAGGAGTAACTATAACGGGGACAACGACGGCGACGATGTCGACGACGAACTACCACTACATGATGTGCATACCAATGATTCGCGCTAACGTTACAGCGAGTAGGCTATTTATAGATATTCACCGAAAAAGAAGGAACGACTCTGTCTTCCTTCTGTGAAGCTCTATATACAAGAGATCAGATTCCCGAACGGTCGAACCACGAGGAAAACGCCTACAATACATCATAATAAGTTCTGGAATTCTACCTCCACCAAGCCCATCGCAGGATCATGATGGCCTGACCAACACCTCGCAAGATAATATATGTATGTTCTCTCTGAAGAGATGCCCCCCCATGCCTCATCTCCTCACAGAGCCTTACCGAGCCCGATGCCATCGTTCATCTAATAGTCAGGCCCAGGCACTAAATCAACTACTGAAAGCAAATTTTTGGTATGTAAGCTACTGATCTCCGCTATTGTTACCCCTCAAGGTTTGTGCTCTCACATTTCGCAGTTACGACTGGCGCGATCGAACGTTATTGGGTTAGTGATTCGAAAAAAATATTTAAACACCTGCATGTGCACGAACGATCGTACAACATTCCCCGGGCAGTTTTTCCTGCAATTTGGATACGAGCTACAGATCAGGCTGCATCATCCGTCATTAGGGTTCAGGGAATTTGAGGTGGGCTAATTTACCATGAATTACAGGGTCAATTTCAGACCCTCGCAAGCTCGAACGAGAATACAGGTGGAGTTGGCACGAGCCTTCAGCTCATGCTCAAACACAAGTATGGCAATGTTTACGATGGGATCAAGCTGCTGCGAAACTTATGAAGGAGAGAAATCCCCGCTTGGTTGGATTGACTCCACAAGAGGCTCTGCAGGCATTGAAGGTCGAGCTCAAGGAGTATCACAAAGGAGCAGATCCTTTCAACTGCAAGATTTGCAAGCATGAGAACATTCAAGATTGGTTTTTAGCTGTCCAAAAGGACGAAACCATCCATGGTAAAGCTGAAACACCACCTGTCGTCTCGCCGCCTGCTTGACCGCCTACCATGACCACGGACACCATTTCGAGCTTGACCGACGAATACTAAAAGGTGATGGCTGATCAAGCTACAACGTCGTCCTCGACACCAATGAACGACGAGTGGGAGAAATGCTGATTGGTGGCTTTGTTGTCAATTAGACCAAATTTACCTGCAAATTAGCGCAAATCAGCCATGGGTCAATTTGAGTGAATCTGAGCCGGAAATATTATTCATGAAGCCCGAGATTGTCCCAGAAGTCGAGACAGAGGTCTGAAAATTTCTGCGGGCGCACTGCAGAATTGAGACTGAGTATACAACATATAGACAGAGATGGTAACAACACTGGACATCGTCAGACAGCGAAGGTGCTGCAAAACCAACTAACCCACAGCACCGCTAGGCTGTCCTAGTACCTGCCAGCGCTGTCGTTCAAGTATGTCACGATAGGAATGGAGTCGATGCGGAAGGATAGCATTGCAGAGAATAAGGGGTATCGCGTTGTTTGAAGTACATGCGTGCGACGAATCTATGGCCTTATGGACTCAAACACATGCGGGATACTTCGTGGTTCTCCTCCTTCCTCCCGCTAGGCACCAGGTGAGTGAGTGCGTATTGTACCAGTCTGCTTACCGTATGTGTTCGGTCCTCCTTGTGGGTACTGACCTGGGCCTGAGCGTACGAAGTCCTGAGAGGGGTAATCCTTGCTGGACGAGTTGGCAATGTCAGAGTACTGCAAGGGACAGCTCAGCGGGAACATTGTGTGGCAGATACTTGCACCTGCAGCAAGGAAGGGGTTTTCTCTATACTGGCGTACGCTCTCGCCATGGTCAGAATAGGGTAAGGGAGTGACCTCGTTATCTTCGCCGAGGTAAACGTGGGGGAGGGTGCAGCCTGCTGAGGGATGGAATACGACAAAATCGGGGTCAAAGTTCCCATCAAACTCGTCTCACGAAGAGGAGAAATCCGAGGAGGGCGATTGCAGCGATGCCACCAATGATACCACCTACGATCGTGCTGAGTCGCTTATGGGAGTGGGAGTGGGGATGAACATCATGTTGTGGATGTGGAGACCTCAGTGGTAGTAGCGCTCGTTGATCTGTACAGATTTTTTGAGCTGGTAGATCAAGTGAACTGGTATAGAAAAAGTGATAAAAGACAAACAACATGGTCGTGGGGGGTCTTGTATACATAGTAGCCACGGATGCCATCAACATTGTCGTTGGGTTGTAGTCGTGCCAGGCGTGGTTTATGTCTGTGCATAATATTGCTAACCGAGGGATATGACGAAGAGGAGGGAGTTGTATAAGTCGGGGTTGCTGATGTGGTTGGCAGCGTTGTGGTGGCTGGCGGAACGATGGTAACTGATAGATGGTTAGTGCTGAATTCGAATGTGGACTGAACAGGAGAAGGATAATAAATACATTGGAGAAGCATTCGGGGCTGTGCCTTGGGCCAGTCTAGCTAGTCACTGGTTGAAACGTGAAACTGACCTTCGATCAAACTCTCTCACGACAACTATCCACTCGATTCCTCCAGCGCCACGCCACTCACACTATGTTCAAGCCGGTCACAATATTGAAAGAAGTGAGATCTGGGTGAGCTGTGGTAAGTCTTTGCCGGTATGTTGATTAGAAGTTGCTAATTTTTCCCTTCACTGGCAGGAGAATGAAATGCCGAAGAGGCCCGTTCCGCTCTTATCCGCGACCCGTCATTCAGCAGGAAATCGACTCACAGGCGCCATCGAAGGTAGACCATGTGGAGAAGGGCCATCAGCGACAACTACATTGGCCACTCTAATGGCTTCCAAGGCACGCCTTGAGCCAAATAAGTAGGTTGTAAGTCGAATTTGTCGTGTCGCGTCGCTGAGAATTCGAGGACGCAAACACGCTGTGTGCATTGCAGTTGCATGGGAAAAATGCTATCTCAGTGCTACTCTGATCGAAGTACGTATGCCAGAATATCAGAGTAATGTGGTCGATGTCTTACTAATGGTTTGACAGGTGTGTCTGATGCTTTCTGACTTGAAGCGCCAATCTTTTCTACTCCCCATTCAGCACACGTCATCACCTTACCATGCGCGATCCGCCGATCATGATAGCCTAGACATGCACTCCAACCGTAAGTCTCTTGTTAAAACCATCATCTTCGGTATCGTTGATTTGTGCTTGCCAGTACAGATGCAAATGATTGTCGTCGATGACTATCTCAGCGACGCGTTGGTTCGTGTCAGTAATGAACACTGACACGTGTGTCCGATCATCAGATGATCGACGCGCAATCATGATCATCTTGACCAGTAGTCTCCAGGTGCTTCCACCCTTCATGCCCCATTCGGGATGATCACGTCCAGACAGGTGTTCTCGCTGATCTGACGCATTATCAGTCATATGGGGTTTCACGAATTACTGTTACTTCTTTGGCTGTGTTCCTCAGACACATGATAGTGTAGGACTCTGCACGCTCGTGCAACCAGCTGTCTGACGAACTAGTGACTATTCTCGTTGTATTTCAGTTTTGGGCATCAAGGACTGGGTTGGTTACTAGACGTTCTGGATAATTCCAACTTGCCTTTTAGTGCAAATGTAGGTGGGCGTTCCAGTAGTGATACAACAAGAAATGGGTTTGCCTCGTCTTAAATATATTTCGAGATGTTTGAACACCATAACTTAAATAAATACTACGACGAATCCTGCAACAAATTTCTCCTACCTGGCATGCGGAACACCCGGCAAACGTTTCCCCTGCTACTGCTAGTCGTTACATGTACATGCTCCTGGAAGACAATCGAAGCCATGCTAGTTTTTGCGTCAGAGCCGGCCACGAGCTTAGCGTGATATTCGCGAACGCTAAGGATAAGGCGTGGTCCCAGCACGAACATCTGCACGGCCGTGAAAATTTGGGGGACGCCAAAAAACGCCTCGGATCCTGTAAAATTTGAGTCCTACAGAAGCGATGAGCAGTAATTACATACAGATGTCAGTGACAGATCAACACACCAACATCCCTGGAGAGACACCGCCAAGCTGGAGGCAAGAAATACCAGCAAAGCTAGCACGTGCGGAAGTTCAGCAGAAAAAGATAACCACATTCACACTACCAGCTCACCTCACAAAATAAAGTACATGAGATTTTGACAAGACTCTGAAACAGTCCAGAAACGAAAGCCTAAGGTTCAGAAGCTCGATTCCCCGAACCCTATCCGTCATGCGGAGGTTGACAGCTTCCAGAATATCTAGGTTTATGTAGAAGGGTCGTGGGAACTTTAGTCCACAGCCTTCAAGGTTTCAATTGGACACCAACGATCATCGCACACCACGGACATCAATAGATCTGTTGTCAATTTTCTGGTGTTCAAGGTACCAAAACACCAACAATAGCCTTACGTCCGCGCACTCCGCCTACACCACAGCACGTACTAAAATTTTATGGGCAACGTCTCGAACTGATCAAGTTCTGAACCGACTTCTTACACAGCGTCCGAATTGACTCAGACGCACGCAACGCCGGCTTATCGAATATGGGTGCCAGCTAGTACCCATCCTCCAGATTCAAGTGTCTATATTTTAATCCGTTGCTTGTTGAGGTCAAACAATTTGAGTCATACGGAAAGATCGACAGACCAATCGGCGCAAGCTCAGTTGTTAGAAAAAATGGAGACAAGGTCACGAACTTCTTCGGGTAGTCTATACTAGGTTCACTCGACATGGACGAGGTACGTGCGCAATGCAACGCAGCTCGCCTTTGCTACAGCAACTTCAGATAGACTGTCCATCAACGTGTCTACGTGTTCGCCTTCCCAGAAGAGAACGCCGTCGTCCGGATATATAGGCGAGCATTTATTCCTGCCTTCTGCGTTATGCCAGGTATCTAAGTATCGCGATGGATTTCCGATCGTCATATAGCTCTCGTGTGTAATCACTTCATATTTCTTTGTTATACGCCACACCCTTCGTGATCACATTGCGGTGGCTCTTTGTCGTTCAATACCCTTCCTTCACACTTTACCTGCTTGGGCCTCCACGCCACTTGTATGCTGTGACCTCGTATATAAGCAGCCATGTTTCTGCTCGTCTCATCATCAATCTCACCCACCGTATTTCCCTGCTTCATTACATCGAAGTATCGAACCCTTGTCCGACTTTTATACCAATAGACAAACATGCAGGTATGTTCTCCCTTTCCTGCCATTGTGTCAATTCACTCCTTACGCGTGTTTTAGAGCACAGTTCCATCATCCCGACCTAAACGTTGCAATTTCATACGCGCATTCCTTCATGTGGGCTATTTCTCTTTGCTCTGTCAACATCACGGTAACTGATATCTTCCCCTCCAGCGCTTCACAAGCACAAAGGACAGCGCCACCCAGAAACATGATGATTTGCTGAATGTAAGTCTTCTCCCGGTTCTTGGCCACTATATATATCCCTAACGCTGCGCTGTCAGTCGTCCGTTGTGTGTACATCGCCTCCCATCTCTGGCCCCAGCCCCAAGGCTGTTTCCCCCACCAGGGATCCCACCAAAGATCCCAAGTTCTTCGCCGGAGTCACGCGTGCAGATGGGAAAGATGATTCTACTTTGGCCAATAAGTCTTTGTCCGACAGCGCCACCCAGAAATATAATAATTTGCTGAATGTAAGCCCTCTCCTGGTGCTTAGGCGTTATGTCGCTAACGACGCGCTGTCAGTCTCCCGCTGTGCGTCCTTCGCCTCCCATCCCCGGCCCCAGCCCCAAGGCTATTTCCCCCACCAGAGATCCCACTAAAGATCCCAAGTTCTTCGCCGGAGTCACGCGTGCTGATGGGAGGGATGATTCTGCTTTTGCCAGCAAGTCTTTATCCTTCGTCTGATCATCTCTTACTTTAATTGCGCTCACGGTGTCAAAATTGTAACGTATCATACGAAACTTATTTTTTCAAGTTCTTACTCCGTACTACCAATGTTTGTATGATGTACGCGTTGGGGAGCACATCCTCATTATTCGCATCAAACCCAGGGTGAATCTCTCAAGCACAGGTTCGGAATCCTGACATTTTCAAGCCCAATTGAATTCCAATCATCGTGCCCTAGTATTTAGATCAGTGACGTCCAGGGAAGAGTGTAGCATTGCACCAACTGATGACGATCAACGAAAGCAGAACACCATTCGTGGGTTGCGAAGAACAAAGACGTAGGAACGAAGAAATTCCATAGGTCGGAAAGCTCTCGCGCTCGCCTGAATGCACAATAAATTGACTTCCTTCCGATTGTACGCTTGCATAGCCAGGAAGCTACTGTTGCGGTATAAGTGAGGTATCTGTTCATGTGCTACCATGTCATGATGGTGTCAGTGGGTAGTACTATAAGTATCCATAGAAATTGTTCTCCTGAATGACCCGCGGTGCTATGATTACTTATATCGGTCTCTCTCCATGTGCCGAAGTCTTCTTCCCGGCCAAGATAGATTCCTATAAGTTAAGCACATCCTCAACCAGACAAAGCCACCTCGAGCAGTCACCTCGTAGTCCAAACCCCACTCCACTGACGACGGCGATAAGTCACGCGATAAGATGTCACACCGTACGGTCTATGAGATATTGCTCATAGAAATCCACACAAGGCCGCCAGAGCGGCGCATGTGCTGGTTCATATGCCAAAGATGAAGGTGCATGCGCGTGGCGAGGATCGCAAGGATACAGACCTCCAAACTGTATATATGTGTTTGGGGGTGTTATCAGTAGGAATCCGCGATAGAAGTAGGAGATGCATACTCTTCGAGGAAGGAGTGGTATGCGGACTGAGTGTGCGGAAAATTAATGACTCCATCATATTAAAGAGTATCGGAGGGTTTACGCACATCGGGAAACAGCATTGGCACAAGGACGTTCACGGCCGAGAGAACTTTCCACAAAATAATCATATAATCATCGCCGATGAGCACGGAAACACATTGACTCACGGAGGCCGCATACATAGTAGAATATGTTATGCTTCACCAAGACGACATGAATAGGGCCATTGGTCGACCGCCAGCTCTGTATGGTACGTATGAGTGTGAGGGAGACTAGTCCTGGAGAGAGCGTCAGTCAGAGTGGGTCTGCAACGCATGCTGCCAGTTCCCAACCACATACCCAGTTGAAACACAAACAAGAAAATAAACGGCAGGTACAATTGGACACTGCTCGAGATCCGGTTGCAACCTGTGATGCCTGGGATCGCGCTAGTCACAACTGTGAAAGTGGATCGAATATGTGCGAATAGCAGTGGGGGAAAGGTGAGAGCACAAACAATGAGAAGTGGAAATAGCGGTGAACCAAATGCCGACGAATGATATGACGACAGCCTGAATGATTCATCGACCATGAGCTTGGATGTATGTGGTGAGGGCATGGGACTCACAAAAAGGGTGGACAGCATGGCTACCAGTACGATTCTACCTCTGTTCCAGAGCGCATGTGTTCTGAACACAAAAAAACCTGAATGAATCGGATCAGGAGTACGTGCGGGTCGCGGGGAGAGGATAGATACATTCAGAGCAAGTGAGTGATATCACTGCGAAACCTGTGAGGGGAAATAGCAGCGCTCGGCAAGGACGTACATGCAGCATGTACCATACACGTACATGTATAGATATTGATGAATATCTGGCATTTCTGACGAAGTCGTGCAGTAAGCGTTGCATCAGCGGAATTCCGCTACACACATACATTGGGGTTCTCGTTCGAGGCCAAGCTCACTGAAGCACAGCATGTCAATTCATTATCGGCGGGATGTGTGCTGGACATAGACGCACGATATAGGCTCGTGGTGATGAGACAAAAGGGGACATATCGTGTAATGATATAAAGGGTTTTTACTTTGGTCCAGGGCGACCGAAGTAGGAATGTCGACTTTGAGCAGCATGTTATCGATGCAAAACCGAGGCATATGATGGAACAAGTGCATTACTTACCTCTTCGTGAAGTGAACAGACATAATCATAGGTCTGGATAAACAAGTTTAACGACAGACGGGAGATTGGGACAAGCCTAGTACCCAGAACATAGCCAGCGCCGCTGAGCTGTCAAGTGAGAACGGGGAGGAAGCAGGTTTGACAGTACGCACTATATATGTACTGGTAGACACACATGATATATTATCTTGCCCTCGTATCAAGAAATCGACGCACCGCTAGATACTGCAGAATCCTGGCCGTTGCGACATCGTCAGCCGAATACTCCATTTGGGTTCGTTCGAGAGGTGAAAAAACGGGTGCAGTGCATGCATCATGCATCTTCTTATCTCTTATGAATGAGGCTTGAACTCATCAAATGGGCGTAACTGTTCACCGTACCCATTGGCCTAAACGGTTAAATATTACTTTGTTCACAGGCATAGACGCTCAACACACCTACCATATAGAGTTAGGTATATAGAAGACAACTGGTAGCGTTGCGCGCCGCAAGGATCACTTCCGTTCCTAGCGTATCTCATGCAGGGGTTAGGCATACGCGCAGGTATAGGCGAAGCCAGGCGGCTACCTTCCTTGAGCCACCCTAGGGCCACTTAAATTGGTTCGTGGTTCTAAAACGAAGTTTCAAATGTCATCAGCCCGTGAATTACGCAGCCACCTGGGAGGGACCTAGCTCTACATACTTGCAGAGCTCTGTTGGAATCGGAGCTTCCGAGATTTTTTGTAATACTACACAGGTATCTGACGGACCGGTTATTTGCTATTAGCGTAGTGTAACATAAATACTGATAATATTGTTCGAGTACTTACAGGGTTGAATAGATCGTTTCGCGACTCATAACCACACGCTTGACTGCCCCCAGTCTACTCGGCCCCTCGTTCAACAGTTTTGTTGGGGCCCCGTTTCTACCAGAAAGGCTCAACCTTTTAGATGGACACTTATTCGACGGGGTGGCTTTGTTACATGCACGATGACGATGATGATGATATGCAAAGTAGACTGAAAAAACATGACACATTCTCATGCGTATGAAGCAGAATGATTACATTGATACATGAATCTGTAAGGGGCCAGATGGTAAGGGAGAGTGGTCAGTAGTTTGGCAAGTAGGCATACTAGGCTTCATCTGACTGATTGGTATCAGGGCTTGATGATCTGGTGAATTTTGTGCAGAAGTAGGCGAGAGAGAGGCTGATATAGTACAGGAATGAGAAGGAGTATAGGATGGTTGAGCATGTTCGAGGGATCCTATTCACATGTCGCTTCAGGTATGTGCCAGCCCGAGCGTTTAACTGGCAGAGGTATCTCACCAAAAATTGCTTTCAGTCGTTTTGGAGTTTGTGTGGGTATATCATAGCGCCTGGGGTCGGAGGTGTCTCTTCCGAGAGCGCATTGGAGGACGTGACATTCTCTACGATGCTACTGCGTGCACTCTAGGGAAACGATGAACTGTTTCCTCGGTCTCGGGACAATATTTGTGGACAGGAGGCGTTGTCATCTTCAGGTTGTGTATGCGGTGAAGGTGTTTATTGATGGGAGGGCGACACAGGTTTTCGGTGCAAGAACGTTGTAGGTAGCCATGCATTATCAGAAATGTGTGCTATCCAAATATTGACATGGAGCCCTCACCTGTTGAATTGACTGTTGCTCTGGCATGCATTCTTTCTGGCGGATGTGCGGCGTGTCCGACCCAAGTCCGACCTGGGTCCTGGACGTGTTTGCGGAGGTCCAGTGAAACCGTCAGATTATCTTCGTCTACACAGCCCTCTGCGATGTATGCTTGACACCCTAGCACGAAGAAAGTTATTGTTTCTGTCTGAATTTGAAATTTGCAAGTTTGAGTGCTTCGTAAGTTTGTCGCATTGAAGTTGTACATGATACGCTGAGCCAACGCGCGCTTTGCGGCATGATCATCATCCGAAACAAGTAAGTATTACGTACGGTTCACTGGGGCTTGGTTTAAACACCCGTACGCACTGCGCTGGTGTGTACATTCAACCTAACTTCATGGGCCTAAATTTACAGGGACAAAGATTTGCAATGTCAGAGCATGGTCTAGTGGGGAACATGCGCAAGCTTGAAGTTTGCTTGAAGTCGCATAATGAATTTGATTAGACGTGATGGGATATATTCATAAGTATAGTACAACGGTCGTAAATGATGAAGAATGAAAAAAGCAATGTTGTTGTACACCCGGCCAAAATGACTTGACCTTTGTTTTACGCCTCAGGCCCCGATCTCCCCGGATTCTTAGATTCCTTTAACAGTGTTCGCAACATGATGCACCAGGTAGAAGTTAGACATAACCCACCTCCGCCATTTCGTATTGAAACACTCACCTCCAAAATTCGGAAGCCTGTTCACGCAACGAATCTGTGCGTTGGTCCACCCCAAAGACAACATTGTGCAATCAATTGAAGATCTACGTGGGCATTCATTCTGCATTCTGGGTTATGCCTCGAGAGTCTGAGTCTCACCAAAGATATCCACTTGTCGGAGCATGATCGTACGCAACCACATTTCTATTCCATTGTTCTGCTGTTTTCATTCAGACTTATGGTTGGACTCGTCGCTGTGACTCTTGTTTAGCCACCATTCTTCCACACTTCCCCACACGCTTAGACCTTCGCACTCCTATTTTCTACGCCATGCTTAGACCTTGCCATCTCGTATATAAGCCGCCATGTTTTCTCTCGAGTTCACTCACAACTTCACTGATCATCGATCATCTCTCTGCTTCAACGTATTGAAGAATCAAACCCTTCTTCAACTTTCATAACTATTCAAAAACATGCAGGTATGTTCTTCCTCTCCCGACATTGCATGAACTCCTCCTCATGTATGTCTAGACCACTTCTTCATCCAAAAGCCCCCGATCTGTTGTGCGCTCAATCCTTCAGGTGGATTGTTTCTTTCTGGTCTGTGCACATCGTGATAACTCACACCTTCCCCTCCAGCGCATCAAAAAGCAAAAGGACACCGAAAAACAATATCCCGATTTCCTGGATGTGAGTCTTCTCCCGGTTCTCAGCCCCTATGGATGTCTTTGACATGATGAACCTGTCAGGTACCCGCAGGAACTGACATTTCCCCGGCTGAAGGTCCCGACTTCTTCACGTCCATGAATGATGAAAATTATGTTTCTGACAACAAGTGAACTAGAGTTACATTTTTTTCCTTTATCTTCTTACTTCCCTATTTAAACGTGCTATGAGGCTGATGTGTTCCATTCTATAATGAATCGTATGAACTATTTCTCTCGTGTACTTACCTCGTACCACTACTCTATCATCTAGTCGTTGTTTGTATTGAACCTGCGTTGAATTTCTCAAGCAACGTCCACAAGCCTGAAATTTCCACAAATATGATTGAATGTTCATCGTCAATCAAAGTCTCACTGATTACACAACCCATGGGATTGAGGTCACCTCAAAAGCATAACATCACCCTGTGCATTTCGAAGAACAGTGAACAGTAACCCCAGTACGCTACTGCAAAATACTAGGTACTACAGATACAGTCCGCATCTTGCGCGAAGGCCCTCATGATGTAATACCTTCCCAGGTAAGTCACTCACACCATGCTTGGACTTTCAGCTGGGTAAACAGACCTTGCAATTAAGACATGAGCGAGGTATGTCCTGACGGTGCCGGGATTATGTTTGACTTTGAACTTTTGATTTTCAAGCCTACAACCACCGAGGCTGCAATACTTCGTTCACTCGTATGTCATGTCAGGTTAATATCATATTGAACGTTCTATTCAAGGGTCCCCATTGCTCAAGCCATAATAAAATTTGTCCCAGGACAATCATCAACTTCAGCAACCAACTAAGAAATGTGTCGTAAATGACAGCACTGACACGAAAGCAGAAACACGACTCACTCTCGCGACGTGCGAACTCGTCGGTATCTTGAGAGTCATCCTTAAGATGAAGATGTGCAATACGGTGTATCAGTAACGTCATTCTATTACATGGCGTGAAGGGTGAGTCAAGGGGTTGATCCAAAACAAACCACTCGTACTCACATGACAATTGTTAGAGCAGCAGTCGCTGGCGTTGTTGCAATAGTCGCCTTCTTTAAACACATTGCGACTTTCTGCCGAAAACAGCTGGTGTCGCACTAACAGACAGAGATGCTATCAAAACAGCAACGATGGCGAGGAAGAAAGAACGCATTGGTTGTATGAGGTGATAAGGGATCTGGCAAAGATGTTTCGAATCACTCTGGGGTGGTGCACGGTAGGGAAGGCGGCCTGCTTTTATGGCCTGAAAACCCCATTAACCATTCTAGGAATGAACAATTATTGGCGTAATAGTAGTCGTTCTGCAACTAGCAGGAGAATGGAGGCTAACAGCATATGGATAGACCCTGGGCTGGGCATTTTATGAGCCGGTTCCCAAAAGTGCGAGCTCACCGACTGTTCGGGTCCGAGCAGGCAATATGCTTAACTTTGGTTGTGTCTGACAAGGAGAAATGGAGGCTAACAGCATTTGGATAAGTAAGTAGTAATCAGTGACAAACGGGGGTCGAATGCGTGTAGGTTGCCCCGGCGTCCGACGTCAAACCCCCATGGTGACTAGTCGCAAACCACAACACAACCCATCCTCATAGACGACAGATACTTCACCAATACGTCAAATGTATCATGGCAAAGCATTGCAAATGGTTTCTGTGCTTGCCGGTTCTGAAACGTCAGTTGAGAGCGGACATTTCAAATGCGGCGAGATCCTTGCTCACCTCAGATGAGTAGTAAACTCGAGATGGTACAGACACTACAATTCTTCACAGAGCTGTCAATTATCAGCTGATAATTGGTCAGTTGACGATTCCTCGATGTCTACTCCTGGTAGTACGATGCAAAGGTACGTTCCGCAGCGCTACGACGACGGCCTGCGATGTACTTACCTTACCGTAGCTACGACGATCAATTTGGTCCGAATTGATCTAGTCGTTCGGCATCAAAATGATCAGGATCATGATCGATAACTCCGGTGTGTGAGGAATGGAAAACGTCAAGTGATGTTCTCCTGTGCCTCCCACATCTCATCTCATACATCGGGCCGGGACGTTCAGACAAATCTGTGCAAAAATGTAGTATGCATCATTTCTCTCTCGCGAACCGTTTGTACTCATAGACTTACACAGAAGTGACAGAATAACAACAGTCAGTAAAGAGTCTTATATTCTTTGTGGGGTATATGCGTGCAATTTGGAGCGCACCCTCACACTCACACTCGTAAAGTCCACACCACATTTTCAGTCTCCACCCCAGTTCGTTTGGTGAACTAGTCACGTACCTATCTCCTGTCATGCAGCGGCATGTCCAAATGTGAGTGACTATTCCGAAGGTCGCCAACTATGCTCCACACCTACATTCCTGGATAGTTACACCGACGTGGTGGTCCGCGTGTCGCTATCCTTCATTGGGGTGCCGGTGAATACAGTATTCGCGAAATACGGAACGTTTGACGGATGCGCGAACCTTGATAGGGCCGATAAGTGGATGAAATCCGATGATCTCTATTCCAATGATGCGCGTGGACGGTCTACCTGATTTGTTTTTCAACGTCACTTTGTTTCTGGATGCTGCGGATGCGATTGACCATGTATTGGAGTAGTCCACAAATACAGCAGAACAATTCTACTGGGAGACGTTTTCTGGAAGGACAACGAGATGCGCGAGGTCGGGATGCAGCCGCGAATTGTAAATTATGGAAGTCACCGGGTTGATGAATGGTAACGAGCAAGCCCCGGTAATCTAGTAATAATTAACAAAGCACATGAGATTATCGAACCTGGACTGTTTCACAGTATCCACGCACTGATTCTTGCGAAAGTAAAGATCATTGGAAAGGTTCCGGTCCCCAACAACGGGAGGTTCGTTATCGCCGTTGCATCAAAAAAGTTCCAGCTAAAATTTGGGTAGTACATAGTCGCATGCTTCACAATGTCATTCAGACACTGTTGAGTGTAAGCTGATCGCTTACAATACGCTTATCTCATCATATCCCACGTGACCTATCCCCTTATATTCCGCGATTCTTGTATTGCTAAAGGCAGACTCGGGTCTCCGACCTACTATCATCTACGTATTAGTACAACGATCAAACAATCCACAGCTTCGTCCTGTTATCTCTCGCCCGATTCGTTTAGTGTTCCTTGTCACTTCCGGACAAGGTTCCACTTTTTTTTTAACAGAAACGGAACTTGTTTGGATTATCTAAACGACTTCTCTCAAACCGCCGGGCTACCCGCCCACTCTACCCTATCTCTTAACCCGCCGGGCTACCCGCCCACAACCTGACCTGCCAAACTGCCTTCTGAACGAAGGAAACCAACTATCTCCACGTCCCTGACCACGTGACAACGAGCTAGAGACCTTGAACAACGTCTCTCAATTGAACCACCCTCAACTCCCCGTCTCTCACTTGAACTTCCCTCGTCTCCCCATCCCTCTATAAATCCTCCCTCCTCTCCGTTAACAACGCCACCCTCAAACAACACGCCTAATCCGTGTGTCGTCCAAGTTAAGACTTATTACGATTCCTCATCAGACTCGGACGCAAGTCAAACGCATACACCCTTCTTCCGTTCTCACAAAATGACCAAATCCGCTGTTGTGGAACAATCCGCTCCCAACAAACCACCCAAACTCTCTGCCGGCGACATCACGCCTCAGGTCGCGTGCGATTGGCAGAATGCTTGTGAAACGTACTTCTTACACAAAGCAGTCGACGAGGCCGATCAAGTAAAAATGATAGCAACTGGAATGACAGATCCTCGCTTACGCAAGTGGTACCTCACCCAACGAACGGTACTCAACGCAGGGACATTCACAGCATACATGACTGCTTTCACAAATGCTTGGCTCGATAGCCACTGGGCCATGAAGTTACGCAAGAAAGTCCTAGGTTCTCATCAAGGCACCCGCCCATTCTACGAGTGGGCTCTGGACCTTCAGAACCAAAACGCTTTGCTATATGGTAACCCCTCGCATCTCTCAGACACCCAACTACGGAGCCAACTCGAGGCTAACGTTTGCGATGAGCTCACTATACACGTTCTCAGAGCTAAACTGGCTGATAGTCTCACTCTAAAGGAATGGATTGAGGAGGTAAAGCATCTCGACAACGAACGTCTCGAAGACCTCGCCTCCCACAGAAAGATCGCAGAGGAAATACACAAGACATCCAAACGAAACCCTGTCTCCACGAACAAATCATCCTCCTCCTCTTCAAAGACTTATAACTCCTCGTCACCACGTCTAGGATCGCTTACGGAAACCGAACGCGCTTTGTTAATGAAGCATAAAGGATGTTTCAAGTGCAGAAAGTTTTACGTTTCGCATCAATCTAAAGACTGTACCGATGGCGCACCAGACGCATCTTCCTACAAGACCCTCACAGAGTCCGACGCAAACGCAGCCAAGCCCAAAATGAAGACTGTCGCTGCTGTCGGTCCAGTGGGAGCAGTGATGGCATCATCAGTCCTCGACGACGGTTCTGACTCGGAAGATGACATGTGTGTAGCCCCATTCGAAACCGCCCACCTTATATGGCCCTGTCAATTGACGGGCCCTTCTTCTCAATACTCTGAACGTGTTGACGCCCTGATTGATCACGGATCACACTTAGTTCTGATTAACGAAGCCGTTGTCAAACGTCTCAGGCCTGTGCAAGCGCAAACTGCACGCAAAGATAGAAGCGAACTCCGCAGTTCACAGACTCTTCTTCTTCTCCTTTTTCATTTTCTGAATATGTCCTGTTGTCTCCCTCGTCTGTAAATCATGATTGGACTTCACGCGCAATACGCGCAATTATTGCACCAGACCTTGCAGTTCCACTCCTCCTCGGAGGACCCTTCTTATCGCATAATTCTCTTGTTATAGATCACGATCAACGCACCTGTATTCCTAAGAATTCAGATTACGATCTGTTACACCCCCCCTCCTACGAACCACAACGCGTGAAGGTTAAGATCCCTAATCACCAGGAGATACGCCGACTACGTAAAAAAGTCGACAGTCGAACTCAAAAACGTCTTAAGCCAACATCAAGACGAAACGACGACAACCTGCGAAACACCCGACGTGATCTGCTTGTTGCGCAAGCGAATCGACCGCCTCGCGTTCATTGAGGCAAATAAAGAACAACTTGACAGACTCGATAAAGAGATGCGTCGCAAGTACGAGGACAGATTCCCTGAAGATATACCACATATCAATCAACTACCAACCGACATCGTCCATCGAATAACGTTGAAAGACCCAAATGCTATCATCCAATGCCGACGTTACAACACTCCGCGAAAATATTGAGAAGCATGGGACACGCTTCTCAATCAACATATCGCTGCGGGACGTTTGCGGCCGTCATCCAGTTCCTTTGTCTCTCCGGCTTTTCTAATCCCAAAGAAGGACCCAACTGCCTTACCACGGTGGGTAAACGACTACCGCGCCCTTAACGCGAACACCAGTCCCCGATAACCACCCACTACCAAGAATAGATGAAATCCTGCGCGACTGCGCAAAAGGTAAAATTTTCGGGAAAATTGATATGACAAACTCTTTCTTTCAGATGCGGATTCACCCCGATGACATCAAGTACACTGCGATAGACACGCCCAAAGGACTACATGAGTGGACAGTGATGCCACAGGGAGGAAGGAATGCTCCCGCTACCCATCAACGTCGTATGTTTATCGCACTACTGAGGACTCATCGGCAAAATCTGCCACGCTTACCTCGATGATATCATCATCTGGCCACAAACGGTGGCCGAACACGCGAAGAATGTCAAATTGGTGTTAGACGCACTACGTAAAGCAAGTCTTTTCTGTTCGCCAAAGAAAACGGCGCTCTTCTGCACGGAAATCGATTTCCTGGGACATAAGATATCCGCCTCCGGAATCGAAGCTGACACTTCGAAAGCGAAACGAATCTTGGACTGGCCCGCTCCCAAATCGACAAGCGACGTACGATCATTCCTAGGCCTTGTCCGTTATCTCAATCAATTTCTACCTAGCCTGGCGGATCACACAAGGTTGTTAACTCCCCTAACGACTAAGGGCGCAGAACACGACTGGCCTGGATGGAACGCCGAACATCAGGCTGCATTCGACGCTATCAAACAGCTAGTCGTCAGTCGCGACTGCTTAACGACAATTGATCACGACGACCTCGGATCAAATAAGATTTTCGTCACCTGCGACGCGAGCGACTGGAGGGTTGGAGCTATGCTTAGCGTAGGACCAACACCACAAACCACACGCCCGGTCGCCTTCGATTCAATGCAATTACGACCAGCTCAACTCAACTATCCAGTGCACGAAAAGCAATTATTGGCAATTGTACGCGTGCTAAAGAAATGGTGCATTGAACTACTTGGTACTCCAGTTTACTGTTTACACTGACCATAGGACACTGGAGAACTTCCTCACCCAACGCGAGCTATCACGCAGACAAGCACGCTGGCAAGAATTCTTCGGCCAGTACGACTTCAGCATCCAATACATCCGAGGCGAAGACAATACTGTTGCTGACGCCTTATCACGTCTACCACCTGACGAAACCGTACCAACGTACGTGAAACAAACAATTAGCATGCCGTCCAATGTCAGTTCCGTGGTTTCACCTATCGGTCTTGTATTGTCCATCACGCCCGACGCATCACTCTTCAACGACATCAAAGCTGGTTACCTCGCAGACCCCTGGTGCGTAAAAATAACTAAGTTACTAAACTCCCTACCAGGACTAGAACAAAAGGACGGACTACTATATCTGAACAACCGGCTCATAATCCCTCGAGTGACACACCTACGCGAAACTATCTTCCAGCCTCGCACACGACCACCTCGGCCACTTCGGCGCCGACAAATCGTATGCTAGCATACGAGATTCGTATTATTGGCCCAATATGCGACGTGACCTCGAGGAAAGCTACATCCCCGCATGCTCAGACTGTGCGCGCAATAAAAGCCGCACTACAAAACCTGCTGGCCCGCTTCACCCCCTTCCAGTACCAGATCACAGGGGCGACTCAGTCGCCATTGATTTCATAGGCCCGCTGCCAGCAGAACGTGGGTTCGACGGAATAATGACAATTACAGATCGTCTCGGGGTGGATGTACGCCTCGTACCATGTCGCATGAATATGAACGCGAAAGAAGTCGCGAACCTCTTCTTCGACCACTGGTACTGTGAAAATGGCCTACCCATCAGTATCGTCTCCGATCGTGACAAGATCTTCACCAGCAAGTTCTGGAAAGTATTACATCGTCTCACAGGTGTTAAACTTAAGATGTCGACTGCTTACCATCCACAAACTGACGGCGCCAGCGAACGCACTAACAAAACAGTTGATCAGGCATTGCGATACTTTGTAGACCGGCATCAGACCGGATGGGTAAAAGCACTACCACGTGTACAATTCAATATCATGTCAACAAAGAACATTTCGACTGGGTACACACCATTCCACCTTCACATTGGCCGCACACCCCGACTCCTCCCTCCCCTCACTCCAGAAGGTATCAACGTTGCGCGCGAATCCTTCCCAAACGAGGTTGTGAGTGTGCTCGAAGCAATTGTGTCCTTGAAATCAGATGTCGCAGACGCGCACGATGCACTTCTCGCTTCTCAAATTGCACAAGCGAACACAGCCAACACACATCGCAGCGAAGAACCAAAATTCGAAGTCAATGACCTTGTATATCTCTCCACAGCTCACAGGCGACGCGAATACCTGAACGGGGACAACAAACGCGTAGGCAAGTTCATGCCACGCTTCGATGGACCCTACAGAATCATATCAGCGAACCCTGAGTCCTCCAATTATACTCTTGACTTACCAGATCACACTAACGTTTATCCCACTTTTCATGCGTCCGAGCTCAAGCGCCATGTTCCCAATGACGCAGAACTATATCCCTCACGAGAGCTACAGCGACCCGGACCTATCGTAACCCAACAAGGTACAACGGAATGGGAAATAGAGCGTCTCTTGGACTGCAGATCGCGAGGGCGTGGACATCAATATCTTGTCAGATGGCAAGGCTATGGTCCCGAAGCAGATGTCTGGGTCCCAGCCAAAGAACTAAAAGGAACAAACGTACTCTTCGAATATCAACAAGCTCACACTATCCCTCCCGTTGAATCCGTCGAAGAAGACTCGCACCATGCAATCCAAAAGCCGCTTGACGCGCCTCCGAAGTCTGATGAAAACACATAAGCCGCTTGACGCGCCCACGCGCCAATAGACGTGAGCAGCAGAGAGAGTAGCAATGTTTCAGAGAAAGGAAGGGTGTAAGCTGATCGCTTACAATACGCTTATCTCATCATATCCCACGTGACCTATCCCCTTATATTCCGCGATTCTTGTATTGCTAAAGGTAGACTCGGGTCTCCGACCTACTATCATCTACGTATTAGTACAACGATCAAACAATCCACAGCTTCGTCCTGTTATCTCTCGCCCGATTCGTTTAGTGTTCCTTGTCACTTCCGGACAAGGTTCCACCCAAATCTACAAAGCTGATTTCACTTTCGAAAAACGAAATCCACGTCCAAATCCACGTCCAAATCGGCTTCGAAATCCAGCTTTGAACTCCCCTATTAAATGTGTTGTCCAGACTCCGATTTGTGTTACTTGAGAACCGAGATCACGGTGTTAGACCATTTTCCCGCCCTTCTGCCGTTCTGCTTCTAAGTACCCGCAATCCAAAATATGCAAAGTGTGTCATCAAAACCACTTGTCGAAACTAGTCCCGCTAAGAATGTGTAAGTATCAACCAGTCGGTACGGGATACTCAAGATCTAACTATGTTGGGTTGAAGGTCAAAAGCCGATGAACAGATCCTCAACCCTCAAGAACGTGACAAAGGAGAAGATTCAAAGTTTTGGACAACGTACGATGAAGTTTCGAAGGTGTACGATAATGCCTTCCTTTCACGAGGAAATGGCGATATGAACATCATTTTAACTTTTGTGCGTTCATTTATACACCTGTCTACGCAAATCTAACAGGCGAACCAGGCTGGTCTATTCTCAGCCGTCAACTCCACTTTCATCATCGGAATGCAGCCTAATCCGGCAGAAACTACCAATGTCCTCTTGCTGCACCTAATACAAATCGTGGCTGACCCAAATGTTGTACATGACATCAGTAATCTTTCCTCGTCCACGGGGTACCCAGTCTTCGACCGTCTGGATGCAAGCAATTGCATATGCCAGCCTCGCATTTAGCGTCTTGGCCGCGTTCGGGGCTGTGTTGGGAAAGCAATGGCTTAACGCTTATAAGGCAGCTCGCGGGCAAGGATCGCTGGAGGACCTGCTGCATGCAGAGGCAGAAGAAACTAGATGGAATGGAGCATTTTCACCTCCAGACCGTCTTGCAGACGTTCCTCGTGCTCCTCCAGATCTCACTACTCCTCTTTGGCTTGTCCCTCAGCGCTAACATGTGGATCCAGCAAACGACGATATCTAGTGTCATTATCTGCACTACCGCATTGGGCATGCTCTTCTACGCAATTACCTTCCTCTTGTCAAGGTTGTATCCCGATAGTCCTTTCCAGACACCTGGATCGGAGGTAGTGGGAGCTATCTACAACAAAATCCTAGCTGTCCGTAATCATTTCTTCCCGAACATATCGGACACATTGACTATGACTCCTGATGACACACTCATTAAATTGTCCGCCATACGCTGGATACTTAACATATCCACAAACCCGGAATTTGTCGAGGCTGCAGCTGGGATGGTACCTCTCGTGCAATGGCCGCAGCATTTCGATATTTCCGCAATCTTTGCACGCTTTCGTGATAACTTCGAGGCGTGTGGTGATAGGGAGGAGGTAGTGACGTATGGCAAAGCCATGGCCCATCTTTGCACCCAGCCGCTGGAAATCCATGAAGACCTTCGTCGGAAATCTAGGTATGCCCGGGATTTTTGGGGAGGCAAGAGCCGTTTCATTCGCGATGCATTCATGGATTGTCGTAACTCCTACAAACAGCTCATGAACGCACGGCAAGGGGACGTTCGACGGAAGTATTTGGCTGATGCACGCACCGCTCTGAGAACAATGGTTGTCCACGGGTATTCCCACAAATTTTCCTCTCCGGATGATGAAGACTTGATTTGGTATGGTGATCTGCGGTGGTGTCACAGTGACGGGCTGATGCCCAGCTGTGAAGAATTTGACTGGCTCATCGACTACGTAGTGGACGAAGCAGGTCACAAAAGAGACGATGAGACGGAAGGTGATGCTCTGCTCGCGCTGAGTGCCATGCGCGGACTAGGAAGCTCTACCAAGCGACGCTCCTACGTCACATCGCTTATTCGCTGTATGGGCTCCACCCGACCTCCCCGAGTCCGGCATGTTGCGTTGAGAGCTGCTTCTGATGCTCGAGCAGATTTGGCTGCTATTACAATTGGCTCGATGCCAGAGGGTGTGGATGCGGGACTCCTAAATGACCTTTCTCGCGCTCTTTTCACTGCCTTATGTCCAAATCACGACCAGGCAGTCTATGACGCCTTTTTCCACTACAAACGAGACTGCTGCTACGCCCGCCTCATCTTTTCCCTGGCAATGAACGATGAGTGGGGTGAACGTCTGACCCGCGATGGCCATTTCGAGCGGTGCACTTCTCTAGTCGAGCAAGCTCTTGGACACAATGATTGGGAACTCAGATGCTACCTTGCCGGGATCTTCACGTGTACCGATCTCCCATACAATGTCCTTCCTCTCAGCCCTGCCCAGGAGAGGTTGCGGACATGCGTCATGACAATATGGAACCAGGAATCACCATACGCCTCGCCTGGCGCACTACCAGACCTTGTGGCAGCGACTAGGCAGCATCTGCAAGGGGATAACAATGTTCCGAACGATGAGCTATCAGCTCTCGCTAGAGATGTACATGGTGCTTTGGAATCATTGCAGAGGACGCAATCATTCTTTATGTCTATCGGTGTAGCCACTCAGGCTGACGTCAATGCTGCACTATCCTCCATGCAGGGCTTGCATGATGATCTGTGTTGTATGATCGACAACCCAAAGACTTCGCAGAGGGATGATGATCCAGTGTCTTTGGGGTCTTGAAGGAAATGATCTGGTACTTGTGTAACCTCCTAGTATCTTATGTGTTTGTTACGCCACGTAGTAGTGAGTTGGTACCCGCCATATCCTCTACTCATGAGTTGTAATTTTATTAACGCTGGGGTTGATGAATTTCTTCCTTCGCACGTGAGGTAATGCATACTTATCGATTATCATCTTACTGCTCTTTGATACTTATATCATGCATACGAACGAGCCACTGCTTTCCTTCGAATGGCCTTCTGCAACGGAGACTTATATTAGTAGATTCCAAAGAAACCGGCCACTAGGGCTTCCTTCCGAAGCGCCTGTTGTTTTCAACTCCGCTTCCCAGACTATCGCCGAGTGAGCCACATTTCGCACTTCTCACAGCTGGTACTCAATTTCATTCGCTACGTTCACCTTATCGTTTTAGCAATATTAATGGCACTGAGTAAGTGACTGAGGTCTGACCCCACCTTCTCGTGAGGCCATACTACTAAGCCTCTACGTCCCCTCTGTCAGTGGTTGTGGCATTTCCGCGACTACTTGAAAGGACACATTCCATGTATGTTTTGATTTCATCATTTGTCAAGTGATAGTATCATAATGCTATTGACTGAGGTAAAACAAGATCTCATCAAGCGTTCTACAAGCATATGATGAGACTGTGAAGGCATGTCAAGTCCATTTTCCCTGCTTCCCCGTATCTTTCAAACGGCCTTCAAACGGATCTCTGCTAGCACACTAGCTTGGATGTATCTCCTCGAGTCATCCCGTTTGTTTCATACCCTCACCTACGGTCGAGCCCATTGCATAGGTTCTTGTACAGACAGGTCACAGCGGCGGTGGAAGTTGCACATTGCGTTTTGAGTGACGACGCGAACACGCATCTAGTATTGGGTTGCAGTGTCTCATGTTAACCATCACCATTATCAGTGCACCACACGTCAAGAGTACCCATCCTGATTGGCCCGCAACGGCCAACGGAAAAAGTCAAGCACATGGTTATGTTCGTGTTTTCTCCGACGGAGGCCGTACATAGTAAAAGCGCTTAGGTCCCGAGATCAGGCTCGGATGCAGGTTTCGTCCATATCCTTTCGGCATATTGATGAGCAGTGCAATCATTGTGGAGCGATGAATTTGATAACGTCCTCAATGGCCTGACTCATTCACAGCCTATCTCAGAGTCTCAAACTATGCCGCGTGTCCCTAGGCTGATGGTTCCAAGAAACGAGCATGGTTCGTGTCTCGCTCCGTTACAACCTTACTGACACCATCTTCTCCGCCCCTCTTTGCAGAGGTCACCGTTGACCACATTAAAATTCACGGACCGTCGGATGTTGCGGAACTGTCATGTTGTTCCGTCCGAACTTGATCCCATCTGTAGGAATTTGATTGCAGCGGTATGCTTTGTGATTGTTTATAGTATGTTCAAACCCTATCGCTCAGTCTGTCAAACCATAATCACTTTGCACCATGGGTTCAAAGAAGTCAGGAAGCGCCCATGGTTCTCCAGTACTACTAGTGGCATGCCGCACGCCAGAATTTCAGGATACTTGCTATAGTGGTTGGTTAAACCCGATTCGTCCCGACCATGGTGCTTGATATGATATTGATTGCAGCCCTCAGGTGCATCGAATGGTCACACAAGCTCCCTGACTTGACCCAAGAAGAGTATGAAGCAGAGAACATCCTGGCCCTACCTGCTCGGCCCGGTTGAAACGCCTTTCAGTGGGGGTAGATTAATCACAGGTCTGGGGTTATTTCTTTTTGATGATGGGCCCTCCATTTTGTAGTTGTTATTGCCGAGGTCTACGCCCCAAGAGGTTCCAAGCCATCCATTCCGCAGCAACCTTCTTGAAACTCCAAAAGTACCTCGATTTAGACACATTAGCGCCCTTTGGTTCTCAAATTCTTTTTGTTCTTCGCATCAATCTTTTTATGAACGCCACATGCACATGTATGCTTCATTTCACTGTTCTTTTCCTTATCTCGAGCGGTTCAATCGGCCCTCCAAGCTGGCAGTTGGAGGTTTTATGCGACTCGTAACGTACTGATCGGGAATGACGATAACTGAGGAAGATCGAAGAATCCGCGGATGGAACGTCATATATTACACAGACGGGATATTGGCAGGGCCGTGTCGCTTGTCATCGGAGGTGAAACCTAAACTTGTATATATGCGCGCGTTGTGCGCCCTTCGGTTTTCTTTCTGCTTTCTTCTCCATGACAGTTGGACTGGCTTTTGGCTCGTCTTTCCATTGATCCAACTTCCATCATCCGACTTCCATCATTCTTGCTTCAGAATCGCCGTTCAATTTGTTAGCGCGGTCCCCGAATGTATTTCGGTTGAAAAACTTTCGCGATTGTATTCCAGTCCTGAATACGCGCCTGACATAAAGCTCTCGTTCCCTGGGTTGTCTTTTTTTACAACCATTCGCGCTCATTTGGCCTCGTCATGACCGGCGTTCCAACTCCACAGCGCTCACGAACGAAGACGGCAGATCTCTCAGAGATCTTCCGCAGCTCACATAGTTCACGCCAGCTTCCCAAAACTGTAGTGGGCGGTCTTCCAAACACCCCATCCGAAGAAAAGCACAAGTCCAGGCGTTCTATGCTGCCCTTCCTCGGAAGGAAGAAGACTGAGCGACCATCCGCTTCATCTTCAGCTCTGCCTAGGAAGTCCACCAACGCTCCTTCGGGATCTGTTGGCAAAGAGTGAGTTTTTCGTTCAGTTTAAGTTGATGATCGAACACGTCGTTCTGTCCTCTTGTTACACGCGGGGATGGGCTAACGACCTACGGTCTATTATGTCGGCATATATGCTTATGTATACATCTCTGCTCCTCGTAGCAGGGGCGTATAGTCACAGTCCTGGACTGTACATCCATTCTCTGTGAAAATTATTATGGCTCTTCATGAAGACTGATAGCATATCGCTGTAGGCAAAGCCTCTTCACCGTTGCTTCAACTGCAGATGGCTCTCCGTCTGATGGAAGACTCCTTTCTACCCTTCCTCCATTGAACGTGTCACCGCCATCACTGGGCTCCAAATTTGCCGCCCATTTCTCTCCTTTGCGGTCTCCTACCAAAACTCTGAAGGCACGATACTCTTCATCGTACAAGTCAGCAAACACCCCTCCCATTCATTCATCCGCTACTCTCTCTTTACCTGTAGCTGATGGTCGCGGTGCTTCCCTGGAGTCCCACAGCTCCAGTATCAACAGCCGATCCACTACACCAAAACCGCTTCTTCAACCCTCGGCAGAGAATGCTCCTCGCTACGAATTGCGGGACGATTTTTCTGATTTGTTTACACTTCCAGAGCATCATTCAAAACAGACCAAGTCTGCCCAAAAAGCTTCTACCCTGTCACCTGTTGTTGTGATTGCTGCGGATGGTTCAAAAAAGCGTGTTGATCCCAGTCCTGCCACACCTCTGACACCTGCTAGTCCTACTCCCCCATCGACCCCTCGCCTCCAATTCCCTATCCCTCCTTCGAGTTTTGGTCTAATTTCGCTGGCGAGCGAGAAATCATCTCCCCAATATTCACGCGAATCATCTCGAAGGGAGCCAACTACTCCCTCGAGCAAGCACTCTAACAGCAGCCTTAAGCTGCCGACCGCGAGCCCTCAACATCGTTTCTCGGTCTCTCGTGAACGTCGGAGTGACCGCAGTACCGCCACTGGTGTTACTTCGGAAGATGAAAGCGATCGTGCTCGTGCATTCAGTCTCTCGGGAAGCGATACAGATGCGTCTCGTGCTACGGACAGCAGCGTGCGTAGCAGGAGAGGTAGACATCACAGCGCGTTGCCGAAGGCATCGGCTATGAAGCGTCCGCTCCCTCTGCAGCGTGCACCCTCTTCGTCAGAGAAATTGTCCAGCGGCCCTCCTCCTTCTGCCCCCCTACCTTCGCCACCGCCCTCAGCTCGGTTAGCACCTAGGCTCCCGATAAGCTCCTTGCCAGTCATCCCTTTTGCTAACAGTGTTCCCTCCAACTCGGCTGTTCGCTCCCCGGGTATATCACCACGACCACGAGCTAGCACTTTATCAGCAACGACCTCGCTGAGTTCAGCTAGGCTTGCGGCTTGGATGGCTCCCAGAACAAACCCACAAGATAAACACACCCCTGCAGATACCCAGCCGCCCGCATCCGAGGACGACCTCAGGAATGCGCTCGCCTTGCAAAATAGGAAATACGCTCAACTCCAAGAATATGCTGTCACCATCACCAAGAAGTTCGAGGACGAGAAGACATCTATGGCCAAGACCATTCAGATGCTGGAGCGAGAGATCCGAAAAAAGGTTAGAGAGATAGAGGGTCTGCGCTGGCTCGTCATCCACAATGGTGGTGCAGATGATATTGATGCGGCAGCTAACCTGGCACGAGCTTCTTTGATCACGCTGGATGATGGAGATCAGTGCGACGCTGCGCGGGCCATGGACCCAACACGTGGCGAGGTGCCGTCCCAGAGCACACGATCGCCGACGACAGGCGCGTCTGTTGCTGACGCTGGGATAGTCGGCTCTTCCCTACGCTCTCAGAGAGGACTTGGCCTTGATTATCTTGACCAGCCTAGCCCATCTGGAGCGTCCCTGGAGCCACCTTCGCCAGAATTCAGTATTGCTGCCTCTGCCTCGTCTTCGCACTCCTCTCTATCTCTTCCGGTGCTGACTCCGTCGACAACTTCGTCTTTGTCAGCCATCCCAGAACTCCCTTCAGGGAAGGGAGAAATAAGCCGAGCAGAACGTCAAAAGGCAAAGGAAGAACGGCGTGCTTCTCGGGCCTTACGTCGGATCTCATCGTCATCGATGTCATCAGCAGCATCAGGAGCACTTATGTCACATCCTCCGTTGCCGACCGATCATATGTTTGACTCTCAGCCCAGCATGGAAAACGTCTTGGAAAAGCTGCGTCCGTTTCGAAACGCCTGATCGGGCTGATCTTCGTGGTATGTATGATATCATAACGTATTTCATTATGGAATCCCTAACGGATCATATTCCAGCAGCCTGTCTGCTGGCACTGCATGATCGCATCAACTACTTGCGCTGTCAAACCATATTGCGGCCTTCGACGCCTTCGACACCTCTCCGCTCCTTCCCAACCGCTTAGCTAATTCACCTCACTTCATGGAGCTTATTCGCATCATCACAATTATAACTACAAATCTACATTTCATCATCTGGCAGGACGTCCACTGGCACAGGAAGTTGGATACCTCGCATCGTTCATTCACTTATTCGTATTCGCATTTGCATCCTTGGTATATCATTTTGATATTCACTACAGTCGTTATCGTCACAATCCTTTCGTTTACATACCCTGATCAGCATAAGCTCATACCATCTCTTCGGTCATACACCACAACGTATTTATTTAGAGGGCATAGTATGGGAAGCCAAGGAATAAATCAAAATATCATTATTTTGCATGGTCAGAAGCAGCTGTGAATGCCTTTCCGAAAAGTATGAGTCTATTCCTATCGCAGTCGTTGTAAGCACTCGTAGCTACTTTAAATTGAACACGTGAGTGCCGTGCATCGTTTAAGTTATTTTGATACCTTGACGTCCCGTTTCTATCGCTTCCTGTCGCATCCGAGGTGAGATCCATTTCAGTAATGGATCGTTGCAGCCGAGTTGTGGTTGACAGCTTGCAATGCCGGCGACTACTGGTCTTTGATCAAAGGATCAACCCGAAGCCCTCTACTGTTAGATCGCTGCAGCTGAGTCACATGCGGGACTTTAGGTCACGCCTGAAATTCCGTATTGAATCGGAAATAATTCATCAAAAATAAAACAGTCCTGATGCGGTTGTAGATCTGGGAAGATGTGTTACGAGTACTTGGGCTTCAAAAGCTGTGATAGCGGGTTGTATGCGTTTGTTAGAACAGCCACATTAATTTGATAATGCAGTGAGAGGCTAGCTCAGTTGGTGCGGATTCAACTCATTCGACCTGGGAAACAAAAGATACCAACCGGGAAATAGGATTACGCCTTGGATTCTTTGGAATAGAGCAGCGTGTGCAGAATTCGCCAAGCTGACGCTGGGAGTGGGACTAGAGCTCCTCATGCGTCCTGTCAATGTGCCTGGGTGCTATAAAACAAGGCGTCTGACCGCCGGCGCACGACACCGTTAATTCCCATGGTCATAGATGGGATTGTCACTCAAAACATGATCTTGTACAGTCGTAGTATCACACGGTTTGCGCGCAACCGGAAACGATGCAGATAACAGGATTGAGAGGCTGTGTTAGATGATGAAGGAGGCCATGCAAAGCAGGCGACATAATATGATCTCCAGAGAGAGCAAATAGGAACAAACATTTATGCCTTGATGCTTTGATGTGCAACTGCCAGACGTTGCTATGAATGCCGGAATGTACCCAAATGTACGATCTTTTCCCTTTACTCCTCGTCCTACGTCCTTCTTGTCCCACAACTCATATTAGTGCGCTTCTGCGCGCCCTGGACACTGTATTGCTGTACAATTCGTCTAATCTTGTTTAGGTTGTATATCTATCACTCAAGGCTGCGGCATCCCTTGGCAGCTTACCCTGGAGGCCATATAGAGCGCGACGTTGAGAGGGGAGGATGATCCTCACAAACTTTATGCGAAAGAATGTCAAACGAAAGACGAAAGTGACAAAATCTTCTGGCATCCTTCCTCGACCAGACCAGTCACCTACCTCACCTGCTCTATCCGCTCCTCCAGAAGAGATCTTCGACATCCATGAGGGGTCAGTCCAATTCTCGGGTGACTGAAGAACCTCCCACAGCCAGAAATACATCTGTCGATAGACCCTCTACATCCACTGCTCGCGCTCGATTAAATGTCGGATCTTCTTTGGTCCAATTGGACTACAATCCCGAGCCCCTGGACAACTGGTTCCCGCAGGAGCTATTGAATGGAGAGCCTGGTTCCCATGAGCCTACATGGAACCTTCCCATGAGCCCTCCGCAAGAATCAGCGATAGCTGAAGCTACCGCCCTGAACACCGCGAGGGAGGATTTAAATATGGGTCCTACATTTGAAGTGTGTCTTAAATACGTCTGCCATTTCAAAATCTCACCATAACATCTAGGGGGCTATTACCGCCAATATGACATCTCACTCTCGGCAGCTGTCTGATCGTAGGGTACGTATTTTCGAAACCAGCTTGCTGCATGTCGGTCGTTGCGGCAGGGAATTACGTTCCGTTTCACCTCAACAGACTTCTAGAGAGAAACATATGAGCTGATTACACTCTTAGGCTTTGAATAGGTCAATCCCTGCCCCCATCTTCATACCAGAAGTCGAAAATACTCCCACCATGGCTCCGACCAGGCGGCCAACAGTGAATGTCGAACCTTTGGGTACGAATCAGCAACCGTTTCCGAGCACCTCGCCTCCATCCCCCATGGATTCGGATAACATGTCCGCTATATCCGGCACAACTCTTGCTCGTGCCCTGATCGGGAACTCGTTCATTCTGTCGTCGAGTGATCGGGGATCGCGATACCGCAGCGGTATGACACGCCAAGATTCTGCCACTCTCCCTCGCGGTGACCATCTGCTGACGGATCTCGTGCGTGCATATGGGTCTGGTCGTGACTCAACCGTACCTCCTGTACCTCCCCTGCCTTCAGGCTCAGGAGCACCCTTGTTGGATCAAGCGAGAGCATCTGTCCAAGAATCACAAGAGCCTCCGGATGCCAGCGCGTCGACCACGGAGTCTCCGTCCTCTGGAGCTTACTACTCGTCTCCTGATATAATCATGCATTCAAGGCTATCAAGACGCATTTCTCGAATATCAGAGGTCCCTTCGCCTGTGCCGACGACACCAATGTCACCACAGTCAATTCGCGATGCTCGACCAATGAAGAGTGGTAGCTCTATAGCTGCGAGCAGTATGCTCGCAAGGATGGATGAGACTGATTCGGATGTTCCAAACACTGCTTCTCACACGCCCGCAACGGGATCGTCGCATCGATCACTTCATCACACAGGAACAGGCGTGTCAAGCACTTCGATCCAATCATCCGAATTCTTCCCTCCTAGTCCAACGGATGGTTTGGATGGGTATAACTTCGTTGCTCCTGATCCTCCACAACCTATTGCATTCACCAGCTCTGATGTCAGCGATGTCAGCGCATATCTGCAGACGAAATCCAGTGACGTCAGTCTGAGGAAGCGTAGGGCAAGAGCACTGGGAGCAACACCATCATTGAGGGGTGGGAGAAGTAAGTGTCTCCGTGTTTTTTTTGTCAGTTGTCATTCAACGTTCTTCAGGTTTCAAGGCGACGGAAGTATTGTCTAGCAGTATTTTTCAACGCAATAAAAAGCACATCAGACTTCCCATCAGCGAGCGCCCTCGTTCAATCCTTGTCCCACAAACACCAATCACTCCTGCATTGATTGCCTCTTCTACTGTGCAATATCCCTCCGTGCTATCCCAGTTCCCTCTGGTACCCACTTCTGCAGTTCCTGCTGGCCACATCGAGATGCCATTGACGGCCTTTGCAGAGTTGGACATTCTTGACGCCAGCCCGCTTTCTAGTGCGGGAATTTTTGCACAGCGTCAACGTACGGAACGTGGCCTTGGGACTCCTGGACGCGTCACTGGGAGCCAGGAGTATGACCTCCTCGATTATGCTATTGATGCGAGCCCCAAGTCGCAAAGTTCACCAACGTACCCCTCCTCGAGCTCTTCTGCTAGAGAACAGACCTTCCCTGAGACTCCAAACATTTTCACTCCACTATTCTCCCCCAACTTTCCCGTGCCCATAACAGCACTCCAACTTCCTGGACGCCCTCAGGCACCTAGATCGGCGACCCTTCCGGTACCAGAAGAATTCGCTAGCACGGGCGCATTGTCTCGGGCGATGACACTGAACGTTCCACCGCGAGGAGAGGGCTTAGCGGTAGATAATAGCTCTTCTGCCCCTCGCAGGCCGGTGTCTACTGCGTCACCTATGAAGTCGACACCTTCGCCTGAACCTCTCCCTCATGAGATCGCTTCTGAAATTGCACCCGTCCCAGTGTGCCCCCTCACAGGAGAGAAGACCCATACAACTGACCCGAAGGTCGACGTCACAATACCGCTACAATCATCCCCTGTTGATCCCGTTATAGGCTCCCCACTCTATCGCGTATCCACAAGCAGCGATAAGCTGCAAGAGGACGAAATTTTACAAGCGCTTGCACCCAATACTGCATCATCAATCCCTTCAATTATTTCACCAAATTCATTCACGTCTACATCAAAAATCACTCTCTTTGGTCGAAAAGCCTTCATTGTCCCCAACATCTGTGCCCCTCCCGGCATCCCAAAATACATCGCCCTCCCTTCCATATACCCGCTCTGGAAGCATATCTTCATTGACGTCCCCATTCCATTCACCAGGCGCTAATCTGCCAGCAACCTGTCCTCATCTTCAATCTTCTAGCACTAATTTATCCAGTCCTAGCGCACTATCACCGAACCGCCCTCGGTTACTCAGCCCTCAGCCGCAAGCGGCATTTCCAAGCGGCATCTCCTCAGCTCCCGATCCTTTATCGCAACGCCCTGAATCTGATTCTCATGTCGCTGGTACTTCATTTTTACCCTCAGTTTCACCACCCCCTCTCCCCAGTCCTCCAAGGAGTCCGTTCCCACCATCATCT